>CM031568.1:18715138-19010621 GCA_018467065.1 Ephestia elutella
TATCAAGAAGTAAAACAGTTGGCAATGGAGAGAGAAAAATGGAAGGTACTCCACCGACAAGAGCCTCGCTCTTAAATTTGATGATAATGATATATTAAGACATAGTCTATGAAATTTTGGATACATTTACTTTTTGCTGTATATTTACTAAACTAGTAAAGTGTGCTGAGCTCTCCTACACGCGATGTATCCGGCGCAGCGGCGGCGGTCGTCGCTCGACGCATCGCGTTGCAATTTCCACCGTGCTTTCGCTTTTTCTCAGCGTGACGCCGCGCGCCTTACATAACCCGCTTACATCACGGCTCGTCGCCACAGCTAAAATAAGCGCTCTATTGACGGTCGGTCACGGCCAAGGCTGCGGCCGTCTTGTTGCCGACAATTACACTGCCACAAAATTATCTGATCCAGTGGACAAAGCTTGAACTAGACTTCGGAACAACTCAAGTACGGCAGATGCGATCCTAGCGCCATCAAGACCGGAACATTTAAATTTGTGGTACATTATGCGTGCGACGTCCGTAATGAGGATTTAGTGGGTGGACAGGACACGCAGCTCACTTTTACTTTTTAACCGGTTTCAGGCTGACCTTGGCTCTTCTATGATACAAATGTCAAGTCCCATAGTTGCATAAAGGACTCGTTGCGTCACCTGTCTCGCTCGATAGTAGATTCCGTCTGATAGTTAACGTAAACTGTTTGAACCGCGTTAAACAGTGTATCAAGCGAACGCCCTTGACTGAGCGACGACCGGGCGACCTTGTGTCGGCGCAAATGTTTCTGTTTGGATCTATCTATCGGTTTAAAGTATATTGCGTCTTACATTCAGTAGGGAAGGGAAAGCCATGTCAATATCTTTAGTGTTATCAATGTGGCTCTTAACAATGAACTTACTACCATTACCATGTTCCTGTCTTTCAATTTTTTCTATATTTTAGACGTCACATGGTTTAAAATATAAATAGCTAGATTATAAGTCAAATATATGTCTCACATATACATCATCTTTCTTTATAATATCTGTAGCTCTGCCTTGTAAATTTTGTCTAAACTTGTCCTCTTCTATTTTCAGTGCAAATTATTTAAGACTAGTTCTAACTCATTCTAAGAATAGTAGTTGTAGAATCTTATTAGTCATTCCTAGTATAGGCATGCGCTAGGTTTTTAGATGCTTATTTTTTGTAGTCTAATGCTTTCCTTCCGCCCGGGCATTTCGTGATATATTCATAAATAATAAATGCTATATGTTCACAAGTTTACATGAAAATTTACTAAACGAATGTTCATGCAGTGCTCCTTTTGGCGCCACTTGTCTAATCCAGTTATTATCTCTGACGAAAACTTCAAACGGATTAAGGTATCTATTTTCAGATTCTCAGTGATTCTCACTTCTGCGATGATAATTTATACAATTAGAACATTTCTTATTCTTGATTCTGGTGATAAATTGTACAAACAAAGAACAGTTTGTTGCTAAATAAACGTCATGTTTTGTTTCCTCATTAGCCATTTTTTTGCTCTTGATATTAGCAATTTTTGTTTCGTCGAAAAATAAAGATCATTTTAACGCTTTTATTAAATTGCTGTTGTGTTTTTTGAAGTAAGAGTATTTATGATTCATTTGCTGTAGACCTGTTAATGAATGTATAATATTTGCCACATTATAGGTAGACATTTTCTTCCTAACGCGAAAAACATACATAGTCCGGTTGGAACGGCCGTCTACGTGGAAGGAAGTAATAAAACCTAATAGTACTTATACTTATTGTAGTTACTAATAGTAAATACAACTTTGTATCAGTTTTCATAGTATTTAGCGTGTGGGTACGTATGGAATGTGGATGTATTTAGCGTATCGGGATATTGATACGTCACAGAGTTTAGGAAATTTTCGGAAACATTTTTCTTTATTTGTCATCTCAGTGTTTTTAATCTTTTTGACTGTTCTATTATACAATATGTAGGTAGTACATTATAAATTATGTATGTAACTACATACATAGAATCACGTCTTTATCCCTTACGGGGTAGACGAGTCGTGAGACTCGAAGGCCACGCTTAGCTGAAAAGTGGGCTCTCTGATGGAATGTAAATTAAAAAAAAATGTTGTTAAAACATATTTCGTTTTAATCCTTCAGTCACGGAGTTTTTCGATAACAATTGTTTAAAATTTCGTTGTTGAAGAACTCTTCAGCCACCTCAATGCAGGGCTTGGATTCATAAATTACACAAACTCTATTATTAGATATACGCACTACGCACCAACATTAACTCTCTGACCCAAAGGTTGACTGTTAGATATGCTGATAGCATTGCTTATTGTGCTGTACAAGTCATATTTTCTACAGTCAACAGCACATCAGGCTACCCAAATCTATACCCAATTCGCTCTTATTACCGTCGCATAGAGGTTCATGTAGCATTAGACAAATCCAGAATAGGTCTTCCTTATCGGACACAGTTCGTTCTGGCGGTCAGTGTCTACTTCTTTAATGGTCTCGTATAATTACCATCACTTCTGGACTGCAATCCAATTCATTCACTTATCTTCTTCTATCTTCTTCTTCTATATAAAAAAAAAATGCACTGACTTATTCTTCTATAATTTTATTACTTTATTTTTTTTATATAATTAGTTTTCGACATGGAAAAGTGCCTTCTTTGAAGGCCAAGTTTCAATCGATAATTTTTGATTTTGATTATTGGTTTATCAACGCAGAGAACGTGGAAACTTAAAATTTTGCAGAGAGGCACTTTATATAGCGTAATTGAGCACTAAGAAAGGAATTTTGGAAGCTGAGGGAAACAGTATTCAGATTTCAAAGATGTTAGGTTGTTTTTACTAATTGTGTACTACTTAACTAAAATGTAATATTTATCTTTCTCCAGGCATGGTGTTCATAGCCGGGTTCATCGTGATCCTGTCGACGCTCATGTTCTTCTTCCCGCGACAAATCAGGCAGGAGCCGCTTCCGCCGCCTCCGAAGAAGATCTCAGAGAAACGGGAGCCATTCTTCAAAGGTGAGTTAAACTTCGGTGGGCGCTGGGCCAGTAAACAAATATATTGTTACTATGCTAAATATTGATGCATTTGAAGGGAGTCAATTAATATTTATACCATTAGAATTATTTTTGTCAATTAGTATCAATCTTGTCAATTAGTTTAACATTATTTTTTTTATTAGAATAATATTCTGAAGTTCGTCATTTATTAATTTATTCTGAATTTCGCCCGCGTGAATTTCCCACGGGATCAGTGCTTTTTCCCGGGATGAAAGATACCCTATGTCCTTCTTAGTACTTCTAACTATGTGTATGCGAAATTTCAGATTGGTTCAGTAGATAAAGCGTGAAGAGGTAACAAACAAACATACAAACAAGCTTAGTTTCGCATTTATAATATTAGTTAGGATTTAGGGAATAGGGGACCGGCCTAGGTATGAGAATTGTTAAAAATATGTAATTTTATGATAGAATACATATAATTAAACCCATTTTGCGACTTTTCAGCACGAGTTTATTCTCCAGAGCTAATTTATTCGAGTTCAAACTTTTAGGGAAAGTCCATTTTCTACGCGTGACGTCATATGAATGTACGTTTAGTTAGGGGCGTTTTGGTATCGTCCAAAAATCGTTAAAAAATGTGAATTGTTTTTTGCTATATCTTGGAAAATACTTTGGTTATGGATTTGATTCTTTTACGGATGATTCTATTAATGTGAGATATTTCAAAGAAGCATTAAAAAAAAAAGTTGTCCGGTCCCCTATTGGATGTATATATTTAAGTGCAATTAGTAAAAGTAAAAACGAAAGAAAACAACAACGAGGATATCTACTTTAAAAATCAAAATGATAATGTCTTACGAAAAATGTTCATATTTTGTCAAATCATTTAGTTGAAATATTCTCGAATAAGTAAATGATAAATCAGCACGATGACTGGAGCGTGGTAGCAAGTTCAAGGTGACTCTATCCTGCCAAATGTAAGGCAATCGATAAGATAACGACACTCAAATATTTCATACACGTGTAAACTCCGTTTTTTCTTACTTGTCAAAATTCAACAAAAATTACTGTGAAAATTGTTTACAAAATAGTTTATGTAAACATTTTTCAATTTTTGAAAATAAATCAAATATCAGTTCAAACCTAAACATTTTAAAGTAAAATATTTATTACCAAGAAAGTAATTTCCTGAACAGTCTATTTTCATTTATATTGTTGTACAATCATAAAAAAATATGGTAAGATTGTTTATATAAATGGACAAATAGGAAAAACGAAATTTACGTACAAAACTACATTAAAGTTGGGTCTTAGAATGCGATGGGTTTTTGTGTCAGAATTTTAGGGTTAAAACTATTCTGAACTGTCCAAAATGTCTGTCTTAAATATTTTTAATGATCATACCATTGCCCGGAATTGGCGTTCTTCGGTCGCTCTTCATATGGGCAGTAAGCGTGATGGATGTAGTAATTATGTCAAGACAAACACAGAAGAAGTAGAAAAAATAGTTATCCGGTAGGTAAAAATTATAACCATATTATATCACAAACACGCACACTTATACTTACATGATCCTAGAAAACTTTAAACTTATTTGGACAAAAACCCTTTAAGGCAATAACAATTGGTTTTGATTCTTATCACCGGATACATAAAGTTCATTATTTGATAGGCATAACGGCTCACTCAAAACTCATTAATTTATCTAAAACGACGTCGACCTCCGTGACCGAATGGTTATCACGCCGGACTGCCCCACCGGAGGTCCCGGGTTCGAACCCTCATCGGGTCAAGATGGAAATTGGTCTTTTTCAGATGGACCTAGGTTTTGTATGTTTATATATGTACTAGCTTTTGCCCGCGGCTTCGCCCGCGTGAATTTCCCACGGGAACAGTGCTTTTTCCCGGGATAAAAAGTAGCCTATGTGCTAATTCAGGTCATTATCTACCTCTGTACCAAATTTCATCGAAATCCGTCCAGTAGATTTTGCGTGATTGAGTAACAAACATCCTCACAAACTCACAGACTCACAAACTCACAAACTCACAAACTCACAAATTCACAAACTCACAAATTCACAAACTCACATCCAAACTTTCGCATTTATAATATTAGTATGTATTTGTTATAAAATTAGTATCGTTGAGTTAACAAAAGTCATAACAAAACAAAAACAAAAACAAAACCCATAACAAAAGTCTCTAATTTTCTTTGCTAGCACAATCTGTGTGATTTGTCCGTATATATTTATTTAAAACAACGTATTTCTCTTGTTCTCTTCAGATTTCTTCGCGACAATAAAGCGCCAGCTCACGAACGACATCTTAATGTGGCGGACGGCCAGCTCAGTGCTGCACCTCATGCCCATCAGTGGGGTCTACAGCTTCTTACCCAAATACCTGGAGAAGCAGTTCCGGCTGCCCACGCACGATGCCAACCTTGTCTCGGGTGAGGTACTACGATGAACATTACTGTATGAAATACACCGTTATGGATCAGAGAACGATGACGTATAAAAAGAGATGCCGTTGCTGAAAGACTGAAATTATGTCTTCATAGGGGCTGGCCCAGAAAACATTTTAGGTCGATATTATCATAAAATTACCTATTCTTGGTATAAATAGGTAATTTTATGGTAATTTCGACCAAAAATGATAGCTGGGGGGAATATGGGGAAATTGAAGAAAAAAAATTGCCGCGTGACTACTTGTCGAGCCTTGTTTTGACAAAATAGGCGTCTGTCTGTCATAGCGAGGCGTGCCTCAAGTTGAGGAAGTGTCTCTTTGCCTTTGATGGATAGGGGGCTAAATAACTTGTTGGTAACAGTTATGTCTAATTATGGTGTGTATGTTATGTAAGACGAGAGTAATGATTTTTGAAATACATCGATGAAATTTCGAAAGATCAGAAAACAAATATTGATATTAGAAAAATAGTAGTCAGAAGATGTAATGGCTACACTGAAAGAGGAATTTGCGGCATGGCATATAGATAGGATGGATGAAAAAAGACGACTCATACGAAAGGTGATAAAGAGAGATTCTATGGCTTTTTAGTATCCTTCTCTGAACAGCATGGAAGTCTTGATGATAGAGATTGACCGTAAAGTATTTCCACATAATGCCATTCCACATAAGCGCTTTTCTCTAGCCTATATACCCCTCACAAACCAGCAAATCGAATCGTGAATCGTGTCTCCAAATGCCTATAGTAGAAAACAATCAAAATTAACAGTCATTCGTTTGAGCAGGTCTTGGTGGTATCCTGGTGATGGGACTTGGCATCATCACATCAGGCGTGGTGATCTTGAAACTGGTGCCATCTGCGCGCCAGGTAGCGGCCTGGACCGCCGCCACTGCTGCCATCTACAGCGCTGGTACGTATCTTTTGTTTCAGCTACTATAAGACCTCTAGCTATTCATATAAATAACTGGCGATTCCAATGTTCGGAAAAACGAATACTGGTTTATGTAACATTGTATAATGATAAATTGTAAATATTGTACAGTGATTAAATGAATAAATGAAATGAAATTAATGAATGAAATATCGGGTAGTAACGTCACAAGGTATAAGCCATGGAATACAAGTGATTTTTTTATACTACTAAGGGTGGATTCGACCAAACTTATATTTATACGCGAATAGCTTCACCAGGTTATAAATATTCCTCGATTATTATGTCGAATAAACCAACAGTAGTTTTTCCATTCTTGGAATAACTATACGCGTGTATCAGAATGAACGACGAACAAAATACGAATGAATATAATACCCGGCCAATTGATGTTGTACTACAATGCAATGATGTAAAGGTTTACGAGATAGCAACTGTCTTTTGTCGTATTATTTTATGTCAACAGTCATGTCAATGACAGCAGTGACAGCAGACAGACATAACTTATGACGCGCATGCGCGTTTTTATTTTAGGATTGACTGTGATATTCTAGGACTGCTATTCCATGCATGTCGGTGGTATAAGGAACTATTCCCGAATAGGGTCTCTATTTTTAGACAGATGGTAAAATGTAAAATTCATTTATTCTCGGGTAACTGACGATTTATTCTAAGAATAAAATTTACTCTAGTTTGGTCGAATCTACCCTAAGTCGGCAAACAAGCATGCTGCCTACCTGATAGAAAGCCGCACTAAGCCGTCGCCAATCAAGAGGGAAATCTGTTAACTATCTCATATTTAACTAAAATATTATTATGACCAAAATATTTATTTCTCAAGTCCAAATCAGAGTATTAGGACTTAGATGACGTATAATCAAAAGTAAATAAACTAAGACTGCACTCAACTTCATGCTGTTATGATTACGTTTAGACAGCGTCTGGTCAGGCTTGTCACACTCCGCGGTAGGTACTGAAAACGCCAGTACGTACGGCGGCCCCGCCGGCGTGGCTAGCCAGTAGGGACTCACAAGCGAGTTACGCACACGCGACTTTTTTTCGTAACACTCGGAACTTAAAAATAAATAAACAATAATCAACAAACAACCTACGTCAACGTCATTTGTTCACAAAAGTAGAGTACCTAATAAACAGGCACATACGGCACATACCTAACCGTAATTTAATATTCAGATTAAATTATTATTTAAAAAGGACAACCCTTACTTCGCCAGAAAAGGTAAGCGTTATGCGATAGAAAGAGATGGAACGTTTAAGTGAATATAACGGTAGGTTATAATTAGCGTTGTGCGATCTGAGTTACTTGCACTCTTGCACTTAGTTGTATCGTAGCGAGAGTCGCTATTCCATTAATTGATTTTTCGGAGTATTCCTTCTGTATTGGTACTATTATGTATTCTGTGGTCTGGTCAAGATTTAAAAACTTTATTGCCTAATTTTTTTTTATTTTTCTTCCGTTAAGATTTTGAAGTATACAAAAGAACGAAAGAGTGTTTGAAAAAATAATAATAATATTCCAGGCATGGTGGTGCTAATGTTCGTGAGTTGTCCAGAAGAAAACTTCAGGTTACTGGAAACGGGCAGTGTGAACTCCAGTCTGTCGTGTAGCAACAACTGTCACTGCGAAAACGTGTCCTTTAGTCCTGTGTGTGGGCAGGTGGGTACAACATAGTTGTAGGGGAAAATGATCTCTGAATACATATGTCCAAGAGCGAGATTGTCTTGCCTGCCGTATGTTTACGAGACTGATTATAACAGTTTTAAGAAACCTGCAGGGTACTGGAGAGGGGCTATGCGATAACTTCATTTTGTCGTGTAGCAACACTGTCAGTGCGAAAACGTGTCTTTTAGTCCCATACCTACCTGTTAGCGGTGGGTTGAGAATATAGTAACTATGTTGCGTATAAATTACTCGTTTACGTGTCCATTACACGTCTACCCCCCTTTTGTTGCATTTGAAAAGGAACTGTAATGACCTAAACCGACTAAATTACCATAAAATTACCTATTTATACCAATAGGTAATTTTATGGTAATTTCGACCAAAATAAATTAAAATTACCTATTGGTATAAATAGGTAACTTTATGGTAATTTTTGACCAAAAATGTTTTCTAGGTAGTACTTATATGAATTCTGTGCCGTCAGGACGCGTGGACGTACCTGTCGCCGTGCCAGGCGGGCTGCGCGCACAGTCGGCAGCTCGACAACAGCACGTGGCTGTACTCCAACTGCTCCTGCGTCGACGGCAACGGCCTGGGGGAGAAGGCACTTAGAGCGTAAGGATGTTTTTTAATCTTGCAAAAAAATCAGACAGTAGTCAGAGCTAAACTCTGTTTTTTCTTACTTGTCCTATTATGTAAACAATCTTCACAGTACTTTTTGTTGAATTTTGTTGAAAATAAATCAAATATTAGTTCAAACCTAAACATTCTAAAGTAAAACATTTATTAAGAGTGTATCACGTCCGCGCGCCCGACCGAGTTTAGGTATTTGATAGACCTCAGCTGGCTGTGTGCAAGTCACACGCACACATCGACGTGAGATTGCCGCCAACCCGAAGTAATAAGTGACAGGGATCCGACAAAGGATTTGTAGGTACCTATATATTTTTTTTTTCTTGCTTTACGGTAATGAATACTAAAAATAAAATTACGACCATTTTCTTATGTAAAACATACTTGGCGCGACTTGGCAGTAAAATGGACACGAATGCCGCGACAGAAAATAGCATGACCGTCGTGCCAGGATGCTAAGATGTTAAACATCTGCCTGGCATCCCATGAAGGCCAATTTTTCGGGATGAGGTTTACAAAAATAGTATTTTTGGATCCAAGATGGCGGACAACTTTTTTTTAATTTTGCAATATGGGTATGGTTATATAGGTATTTCGATGCGCTGATGACAAAAGTAACATTTATTTTGAGATCCAAGATGGAGGACAATTTTTTTTTTCAATTTTGCAATATGGTTAACATGTTGTAGGTTTTTGGGGACGCTGATGACGAAAATAACATTTATTTTGAGATCCAAGATGGCGGACAACTTTTTTTTTCAATTTTACAATATGGGTATGTTTTTATAGGTTTTTCGGTGCGCTAATGACAAAAATAACATTTATTTTGAGATCCAAGATGGCGGGCAGTTTTTTTTTTCAAGTTTACAATATGGGTATGGTTATATGGGTTTTTGGGGACGCTGATGACGAAAATAACATTTATTTTGAGATCCAAGATGGAGGACAGTTTTTTATTTTATTTTACAATATGGGTATCGTTTTCTAGGTTTTTGGGGACGCTGATGACGAAAATAACATTTATTTTGAGATCCAAGATGGAGGACAGTTTTTTATTTTATTTTACAATATGGGTATCGTTTTATGGGTTTTTGGGGACGCTGATGACCAAAATAACATTTATTTTAAGATCAGCGTCCCCGAAAACCTATTAAACGATACCCATATTGTAAAATAATAAAAAAACTTTCGTAATCAGCGCACTGAAAAACTTATGAAACGATATACATATCGCAAAATTAAAAAAAAAGTTGTCCGCCATCTTGGATCTTGATTTAGATTTATTTTGATTTTTATGATTTCGATTTCTATGATTTCGATTTATTACGATTTTTATGATTGCGATTTATTACGATTTCTTTTTCATCAAAAATTGTCGGCCATCATTCATGAGTATGAAAATGGTACCTATATAAATTTTAAAAAGATTAAAAGTAATAAATATGTAACTCTGATCTACAATAATCTACATTACTCTCTGCTGTCTATGAATACATGAACACGCGAAAATTAAATGCCTCCCGAGCAGCAGAGCGACGTGGATTCCCCTTGACTCTTACCGGCAGACTGATTTTTCTTGGGCTTGGAACTCGTATATATTGATTGATATATATTCCCCATACAAAAAATGTATGGGGAATTTCTTAGTGAATTGTTACGATATATAATATTTTTTTTGAGTTATTTTTCAAAAATCTAAAACGAGCAACTTGTAGCTAGTTTAATAAACTCGCGATTTAACAATATGTAGAACATAGACATAGAAATAAAATCATTCTTTAATAGACTGATAAGCTTGGTTGTCAAATGAAGCCGAAAAACGTTTTCCAAATTTAATGACAGTGTATGAAAGTGATGTGACCTTACAACTAAGCATCGACATTTTGTATCGATACTACATAAACAAAAACCTTTTTTTTATCGAGGTGAAAATGCCTTCGCATACCGCTTCACATCTCAATAGTGTGGGACTTGGACCCACTAAAAACACCCCGGTGCCTCTACATGCCAATACTGAAGAGGCTTGGGTAGTGCCAGTAGTACCTTTGTTGCCAAATTTCACAATTTTAGTCAATGGGAAGTAGATACCCCATAGGATTTGATTCCTGTCTGAAAAACAAATTATGCGAAAAATCGCAATATTTACGGTAATATATCCTATGACGTATAATTTTGATTATTTTCTACACAATGAGGTTTGTAATAAAAATAAAGATTGGATTTAATCAAAATTAAATATTTATTTTTATATCTATACGTACATACATATGGTCTATACATATAAAAAAACTGTAACCAGTCTGTGACTATTCATGAGAGATATGGAAAAAAAATAGAAAACCATTCCTTTTTTTCCATTCGTCTTGATGATATTAATACTCGTATTAACAATAATAATTAATGGGCGGACGAAGTCGTGGGCACAGTAATAAGTAGGTCATATCAGTCATCAGTAATAGTAATTGCATAATATAGTCTCAACGAACTGCTCTTTTAAAATTGCAATGTTTTCGAAGAGCTAAAGTCAAAATCAAAGTCATCCAAGACAAGCCAAATAGTCGAAATAAAAGTCATCCAAGAGAAGCCAAATGAAGCGCAAGAGCACTATCTGCCTTTTCTCGAAGCGCTTCGTAATTTTTTTGAACCCTCATAACTAGGGTTTGGAATAAACCAGATAAACAAAATTCTCAGCATATAATAGTAGTAAATCACTCCCACCCTTTAAATTAGGGCATGAAAGTTAGTTACAAACTTAGTTGGTATAGCGGATTTTCTTAATCGTATCTTGCCACCAGCAATGTAAAAGTCGTTGTTGTCGAAGTGTCGACTACATATACGAGATCCTTAATTTGGTTGCATTATCCAAGATGCATTTTTAATTATTTTAAGCCAAGTGTGGCGTCGCTGCCGATCAGTGGTGATTCTGAAATCGAAGAGAAGTATGTATTTAGCTAAGAAAAATATTGTTTGCAAAATGTACTTGACGATAATTGAACCTTTTCTAAGTTTCGAACTACTTAAAATCCATTTATTCTTACCAGTCCTATCATGTAAACATTCTTCACAGTACTTTTTGTTGAATTTTGTTGAAAATAAATCAAATATTAGTTCAAACCTAAACATTCTAAAGTAAATTTATTAACCACGAAAGTAATTTCCTAAAAAATCTATTTTAATTTATATTGTTGTAAAATCATCAAAAGACATGGTAAGATTGCTTACATGATAGGACTGGTAAGAATAAATGGAGTTTAGTTTTCAGTTATATATTTTACTCAAAAATGCATGTAATGTGGTCATTATTTTTGACAACCTTGTTTGAGCAAAGTCGACCTTGCCGTTCTGTTTTCAAATAGCGGCCGACAAAGTTTTGCTGGCCGCTCTAACAGGCCGGCAAAACATTGCCGGCCGCTATTTTGACGTTTCAACATTTTAAAAATCGAATGCAAAAAGATTTTATTTAAAACACAGCTGTTTGTATTTATAGAGATAGCATAAAGATATGTACAAAAATATTTTATTCCATATTTGGCTGTATCGTTCCAACTACCATTGCTTTAAAAAAGAAACAAAGAAGTAACAAAAGCGCGGTTTAGAGAAAAATTTTGTTCTTATTTAGTGACTTTTTTGCTAAAAATGAGTTCTCAAAGCGAAAATTCTTCCGATTTAATGTGTTTAACACCGCCAGACATTAAAGATGAAGCTAAATTAGTGGTTGAAAATTTGATACCGCGAAACTCAAAGGAAAAATATAAGCTTGCATATGAAAAATTTGTGCAGTGGAAAATTAGTAGGAGATCTAAATCTTTATCCGAAAATGTTTTTCTTGCCATGTCTTCAATGATCTTTCCAACAAAATGAAGCCTTCGTCTCTCTGGAATACCTATTCAATGTTAAAGTGCATGGTTCTGATAAAGCACAATTTGAACATAAAAAATTACCACAATTTAACGAGTATGTTAAAACGACAGTCAGATGGATATAAATGTAAAAAATCAAAAGTGTTGACATCACAAAATGTTGAAAAGTTTATAAATGAAGCCCCCGACTCTGAGTACTTAGCGGTGAAAGTAAGTATTTATATCTAAAAACCAAAATTTGTACTGTACACATTCTCATAATTAATACTCGTACGTTATTGTTACAGGTGGTTCTTATTTTTTGGCATTTACGGTGCATGTCGATGCATCGAAATTTCCAATATCACCGTTAATGACATTGAAACTCACATCAACGTAATGATAATTACGTTGCGAGATACAAAAACGAAGATTGATCGTACTTTCGTTGTTCGTGACGCCTCATTTGCAGTGGTGCAAAAATATTACGCACTACGTCCAGTTGACGTAAAAACGGACCGATTTTTTTATTAAATTATAAAAACTGCAAATGCACCAAACAAGTTATAGGGAGGCACAAAATTGCTCAAATGCCCAAAATAATTGCTACATACTTAGAACTGCCCCATCCGGAACAATTTACTGGTCATTGTTTCCGGCGTTCATCGGCCACTATTCTTGCCGATACTGGGGCCAATCTTATTACACTAAAAAGGCATGGAGGATGGAAATCCGATCGAGTTGCTGAGAGCTATATAGAAGAATCGGTGGAGAATAAAAACCGAATTACACAAAAAATCGGTCAAAGTATAAACTTAAAACGAACAACGTCTTACGAGTTCCAAGAAGCTTCAACATCTGCTCAAGAACCTGAAGAAAAAATGAAGTAATAAATGAAGAAATAATACAGCAGTCAAACACCGCATTAGAATTATCGCAAACTATTATTAATATCAAACCGGGAAAGTCGGTGTTGAATTTTAGTAACTGTTCTTTTCATAATTGTCATTTTAATTAAATTTCTAGTTAATTAATATATTTCAATTTAAATTACTTGCTGGTTTTATTTAGATTAGGTACTTGCATTTTTGAGTAAAGCACTATACAAACCTTGGCCCACAATGACTGCTTCGCTGGTCACGCTATGAATGCCTCGCGCTAGCCTAGCTACGCTCTAGGCCTTCCAGCTTGGCCATCGTAGCAGCCCTTGCTGTCCTCGCTGTGTCGGCCTCGACCTACGGTCTCGGCCGACATCTCAGCTCGTCCATCAAGTGCTGCACGCTGACCGCGCTGTGTCGGCCTGGAGCGTAGCTACGCTGCGCTCTCGGCCATCATCAGCGCGACCAGCAAAGTAGTCATTATAGGCCGCGGCAGTAATGTACTAGAACCGAAAATGTTGTTTTGAATTTTTATCGATAATTATAACTCCGGTACTGATCCTACCCTAGCAATTGCCTCGAAAAATGCTAATATTTCGATACTCAATATTTTCTTAAATAGTTCTTTTTAATATGCGATGATACATTTTCTTACAAGAAAACAATACAATACACGAAAAATACATCATTGAGACGAACATATCGATGTATATCAACAGAACAAGCTCACTGAAATTCAACTATTGTAAACAACATTTACCTGTGAAAAGAGTATTGATTGGCATTTCTATTAGAAGATGAATCACAATTCAGATCATAACACTACACCTTTTTCACTCGATGAAACTTTAAAAAGCTTATCTATAATAATAAGGGAATAAATTAACTTATAAGGTTTGTTTACAATACAATATCAGTTCCACATTAAGCTTCGATTGTCAAAGTCTACTGAAAATTGGATTCACAGAAGATATTACCTGTCCTTCACCAACATAGGTAAAAACCATATCTGTCATCCCGCTTCCACAGCTGTCAGTGCCTCTAAATAAAATAAAAATATTTTTTGCTAGCTCTATGATGTAGAAATTATAATTTGTGTTTTACATAATGATTTCGTTAAAGCCGTGAACCTTGTTTTTCGTATTTTTCGTGTTTTCTGGAAGGTATTTACGCTAAAATAAAAAGGCAAAATATTTTTATCTGTCTCGTATAAGTAGTAGCAGTTATTTGAAAAGCCTATAGTACTATTTTTTATTATCAATAATGATCTAGTTTTGGCACCAGGGTCAATTCAGTAACGCCTGTTTTGGCTAAAAACGTGTGATGCAGGCTTAACCACGAAAGTAATTTCCTAAAAAGTCTATTTTAATTTATATTGTTGTTAAATCATAAAAAAAACATGGTAGAATTAAAAAATACCACATGGTAAGATTGATTACATAATATGACAAGTAAGAAAAAACGAAGTTTACATAGAATCACATATTTATCCCTTACGGAGTAGACATAGCCAAGAGTTGTGAGACTCGAAGCCCACATTTTGCTGAATAGTGGGCTTTCTGATGGAATGGAGAGATTCAAATATAGTGACAGGTTGCTAGCCCATCGCCTATGAGTGAAGGAATCTACCAATTTAAAACCTCGATTGATTTTTACAATCAGCGGGGGCATTCTATGTTTTTCTTTGCTCCCAGATATTCTTTTGTGGTTCGATTGTATAAGCGAACAAAGGGGAACCTTAGAATTTAAGTGCTCATGGCACGAAGAAGGATGGTGGTGTGATCATCGTGCCATCGATGCCAACTTATTTTTTATTACTTGTAAATTAAAAACTAAATTAAAATTAAAACTAAATAGTCAATTTCAATTTTCAGCGTAGAAAAATACGACCTCTACAACACATCGTCGATTCTTGACGGTTTCGCCGTAAGCGGCGAATGCAGCGGGCCGTGCAATAAGATATACGCGTTCATCGCGATATTCGCCGCTCTGATGTTCGTACACGCGAGTGGGGAGGTCGGCGCTGTGCTGCTTATTATACGCTGCACTGATAAGCATGGTAAGCAATTGCTTTTTATCGAGTGGTCGACATCGATTCTATACGTTTCGGTATCGATTCTAGACGGTTTCGCCGTGTCATCGCGATATTCGCCGCTCTGATGTTCGTACATGCGAGTGGGGAGGTCGACGCCGTGCTGCTTATTATACGCTGCACTGATACGCACGGTGAGTATTTGAATTATATCGAGTTATCGACATCGATTTTAGACGTTTAGACGTTGATTGTAGACAGTAGACATTGATAAATGCAGCGGGCCGTGCAATATCTAAGATACTAGCTTTTGCCCGCGGCTTCGCCCGCGTGAATTTCCCACGGGAACAGTGCTTTTCCCGGGATAAAAAGTAGCCTATGTGCTATTCCAGGTCATTATCTACCTCTGTACCAAATTTCATCGAAATCCGTCCAGTAGATTTTGCGTGATTGAGTAACAAACATCCTCACAAACTCACAAACTCACAAATACAAACTCACAAACTCACAAACTCACAAACTCACAAACTCACAAACTCACATCCAAACATTCGCATTTATAATATTAGTATGGATACGCGTTCATCGCGATATTCGCCGCTCTGATGTTCGTACACGCGAGTGGGGAGGTCGGCGCTGTGCTGCTTATTATACGCTGCACTGATAAGCACGGTGAGTATTTGAATTATATCGAGTTATCGACATCGATTTTAGACGTTTAGACGTTGATTTTAGACAGTAGACATTGATAAATGCAGCGGGCCGTGCAATATATAAGATACTAGCTTTGCCCGCGGCTTCGCCCGCGTGAATTTCCCACGGGAACAGTGCTTTTTCCCGGGATAAAAAGTAGCCTATGTGCTATTCCAGGTCATTATCTACCTCTGTACCAAATTTCATCGAAATCCGTCCAGTAGATTTTGCGTGATTGAGTAACAAACATCCTCACAAACTCACAAATTCACAAACTCACAAACTCACATCCAAACATTCGCATTTATAATATTAGTATGGATACGCGTTCATCGCGATATTCGCCGCTCTGATGTTCGTACACGCGAGTGGGGAGGTCGGCGCTGTGCTGCTTATTATACGCTGCACTGATAAGCACGGTAAGTACTTGCTTTTTATCGAGTGGTCGATATCGATTCTAGAAGTTTAGACATCGATTCTAGACGGTAGACATCGGTGAATGCAGCGGGCCGTGCAATTATACGCGTTCATCGCGATATTCGCCGCTCTGATGTTCGTACACGCGAGTGGGGAGGTCGGCGCTGTGCTGCTTATTATACGCTGCACTGATAAGCACGGTGAGTATTTGAATTATATCGAGTGGTCGATATCGATTCTAGAAGTTTAGACGTTGATTCTAGACAGTAGACATTGATAAATGCAGCGGGCCGTGCAATAAGATATACGCGTTCATCGCGATATTCGCCGTTCTGATGTTCGTACATGCCAGTGGGGAGGTCGGCGCCGTGCTGCTTATAATACGCTGCACTGATAAACACGTTGAGTATACAGGGTGATTTAGGGTGAAAGTACTTATGGATATGAGCATGTTTTCTGTATAGGACCGACTCAAAAAATCAGCTGTTTCATATATTTTACAATTTACCTTCTCGCCCAAATTTTACGGAACAGCTTTTTGCACACTTGCGCTTTGATTCGATTTTTAAAGAAGAGGAAATGAGTCTCGATTCGGCATCATCGCGAGCCATTGATGCAATTGATTATTCGATTCTCGATTACGGAGTCGTTTCATGCCCACGAGCCTTCGAGATGCGAAAGTTGTCTTGATAGTAAAAGTACTTTCTTATTATTATGTCACCATGTCAAATTTATGGATGCAATAAAATAGTATTGAGTATATTTATGACGTCTATCCCGTTACAGCCAAAAACGCACGAGACACTGAGAATCTGAACGAATGAAAGCACGCGTAGTGTTTTCTTGTCGATACGATCATTGTTCTATTCCCACTAATATTATAAATATTGCGTTTTTACGTCAACACGATTGAGTTTAATGAATTTTTATATTATACTAGCTTTCGCCCGCTTGAATTTCCCACGGGAACAGTGCTTTTTCCCGGGATGAAAGGTACCCTATGTCCTTCTCCGTACTTTCAGCTATGTGTATGCGAAATTTCAGGAAGATTGGTTCAGTAGCTAAAGCGTGAAGCGGTAACAAACAAACAAACAAACCAACAAACAAATAAACTCACTTTCGCATTTATAATATTAGTTAGGATTAATATTGTTATTTCTATTTTCAGATAAAGCAATGGCGATGGGCGTGATACAATTCGCGATAGGCGTATTCGGCAACGTACCGTGCCCGATAATATTCGGCGCGGCCGTGGACGCGGCCTGCAGACTGCGGGACAGTGCGTGTGGACTGTTTGCTGCTTGTGCTTCTTATGACAATCATAGCATGAGGCATTTCTTCTTAGGTGAGTATATTATTCACAGGAAATTGGAACTTAACATCCTATGGTATAGGATTATATTCCATTGACGCACCGCGCGTTGACTTAGTCTGGAGTCTAATGTTACACAGACTCACACAGTATCCTGTGGGTTGATGCTAACTAGTGGTGTGTTAGCTTAATAGCAAGAGTAGCAAACTAAGATGTCATATCCATATGTCATGAGATTAGTCAAAGAAAGACCTGAAATCATCTTAAGCTTCTAATTAACCAAGTTTAATTTAGTCTTATCATATCTAAATGCACTTTTCCTTCTGTCCCCAGGACTATCAGCGGGCCTGATGTTCCTGGCCTTCATAATGGACATGTTAGTGTGGAGTAAGGCTGGCCGCATCGATATGAATCCCAACGACGCCCCTCCCCCCACCACCCAGAGCGAAACCGACTGCGCACCGTTAAGGCCACCCCCCGATACGCAACTCTGACGTCACACGTATGAATCGCACTTCTAAATGCTCCTTAACGCAGGACAATTTTGTAAAAACTTGTAAAATAAAGGAATTACCATTGATAGGAACCCTAACAACGCCTCTCCCCCCACCACCCAGAGCGAAACCGACTGCGCACCGTTAAAACCACCTCCCAATACGCAACTCTGACGTCACACGTATGAATCGCACTTCTAAAGGCCGCAAGACAACGTGGAATAAAGCGGGCCATATTTATGTGAGTTAGGATTCGCTCATTAGGATGACGTCATTAAAACACGCTCTTCTACTTGCAATTCAGAATAAAGCCGACTGAACACCGTTAAGACCACCGCCCGATGCGCAGGACTGATGTCACACGTATATATAACACTTCTGAATTCTCAAAAAAATGTGAAATATAGCAGGTCGTATAAATATGGATCCTAATAACGCTCCATCGATTCGTAAAGAAACTTCTACGCCCCTTATCTCCGCCTGATACACAACTCTGACGCACTTCTAAATAGGTACTCCTTAACGCAGGACAATTTTGTAAAAAAATGTAAAAAGCAGGTCGCGTCTATAAAAATTCCAAAGATGCTCCTCCAGTAGCAATTCAGAAAGAAACCGCCTTTAAAAGCACCCCCTGAATCACAGCTCTGACGTCATTTCAGAATTCTCTTCCACTGCAGTACATGTTGTAAACAATGTTGAATGACACAGGTCTCAAGGTCTTAAACTTACTTTGTGGCATACTCAATATGTGTGATTTGTCCGTATATGTATAAAGGCCCATTTACACAGTGTAAGTTTCTTGCCTGTTGCGTACATTTAAATTGAAGCAATTATTTACTCGCATGGTTGTTTACAACTGTTGTTTGCAATTATTAAAAGTCAATGAGCGATTTTCTGACAGCTATATTAAGAAAAAAAAATCAGTTTAAAAAGTCTCAACAGATAGTGCTTTATGAAAGCCGAGTCGTAATAATAGCTGAACCTATATAGTGCGCTTTTTCTTGTCAACCAGAGGCAGAAAAAAATATCACCTAACAGTTTGACAGTTGCACAAATCACAATATTGATACTTTTTAGATGTTTTTTTTTACTAAGTTTTTATTTTTTTTAAATGTCAATCCCGTGAGTTTTTGCTTTTTGTATGGAACTTTTTCTCTTGCCTTTGCTTAAGCGCCATCTATGAAGTCATTTGGAACAATTTTTTTTTAATTTGGGTCTCGGAAAATCCCTCATTGTTGCACTACAATTATTAACTTGTATGTACAAGAAATTTGCACTGTCTAAATGGGCATTGAAGTGAGTCGCGTTGACGTGAACCCAACCAGATATCCTAACTTCCTAACTAATATTATAAATGCGAAAGTGAGTTTGTTTGTTACCTCTTTACGCTTTATCTTCTGAAGCAATCTCCATACATACATACATAGTATCACGTCTTTATCCCTGACGGGATAGACAGAGCCAAGAGTCGTGAGACTCGAAGGTCACGCTTAGCTGAATAGAGGGCTCGCTGATGCAATGTAGATTCAGGTATAGTGACAAGTTGCTAGCCCATCGCCTATGAATGCAGGAATCCCCAGTTTGAAGCCCTTTCCCTCGATTGATTTTTACAATCTGCGCAGGAAGAGAAGCAGCTGGCACATTCTATGTTTTTTCTTTGCTCCCAGACCAGCATGGAAGCAATCTTCATGAAATTTCGCATACACATAGTAAGAAGTACTGAGAAGAACGGGTACCTTTCATCCCGGGAAAAAGCACTGTTCCCGTAGCAAAATCACGCGGGCGAAGCCGCGGGTAAAAGCTAGTCTAACATAATACTTTCGGGTACAGAACATTACTATGATTACCTCTCTAATGCTGCCACATCACAGGAAATAAAATTAACTATTAACTATTAAAATATCACTGCAATTTTATCATTTATCACGCGAGTAGGCAGCACTAGCATAATGGGTAAACAGGGTATTTTGACATTGACAGTGACAAGTCTTTCAAAGCATGACAAATAACATTGACTTGTGCACCACGGCAACGTGTGGTTTGTTTACTGCATGTGCTAGTGCCGCCATCTGCCTAGAAGTTTGCGTGATATTCTCTATATTTTAACTAATTAATTAATATTTCTCAATATAAATATGTCTACCCATTATATTGTACATGTTCTTTCTATCTACTTATTCGTTGAAACCAGTGTTTACAATATTCATAATCACTTGGACTTTTATGACTGAACAACATAACTGTGCATTTTCTATAATTATTATGCATTTTGTACACTAGTTACTTAAATATAAGTAATGCTGCTCAACTTTAACAGAATATTTTTTCTAAACGAAACTGTCTTTTATTGTAAGTGTACAGGTTTAGGTAAATGCACGTGTAATTAAATCTTGCTTTTTTGGCTGAATCTTCTCAAAAGTCCCATATTATAAATCCGTTTTTAGTACCTAACTAAATACATCACATTTTATGTAAATAAATCACAATTTCTGGGACTGAATTACACAAAATATATAGGCTGGGTATACACTACATTTTCTTGTGTTACAACTTGTATGTCTACTAAATACTTTTTCTTAGGAAATGAAGCCTTTTTTATTTAGTGTATACTCAGCTTTATTCGATTTTTGCGAAGCACATGGCTAGTGATTAGATTTATTAGATTAGTTTGTTTTTATACAAATTATATTATTAAAAGTCTGTAAATATAATTAAATGAATTGTATAATCACAATATTTTAAGCGTAGTTATAGCATTCTCGATTTTAGATAATGGTCTGTTATTTACCTTTTTAACAAATAAATTAATTTTACTCGTCTTTTTTTACCATAAATATACTTTTTTATTACTACGAGCTACGGTCGTTTATTTTATTAATTTACTTATTAGGTACTATATCGTAAAATGTCGACATTTTTTTATTCTGTTTTTTTATTAGACTAAAAAGTAGGTACAGAACGAACCGTAGTTCAATTAAATTATAAGTCTAAATAAATATTAAATTTGATTCTATATAAAGGCTGGGTCGCGTGTAAAATTATTAGAAGTTTAGAATTCGATTTGTTTAGCATATAACTACGAACAAGAAGACATTCCTAAAACGTGTACAATCAGTCTCCTTACGTACACGGCGACAAATATTTTACATCGACTTTTGGAAGACACTATATATCGCTGTCTTTGTCTCGCTCATGATAAACGTCAGTCAACCAACTGTCACGTCATCAGTGTGCGACAAAGATAACGCTCTACAAACCGAATGTCTCTTTCTAATGGTGTACAATATTAGTCTCTGTACAAAAATTTGGTTCTGTATCAAAACTTTGAAAATGTTATTTTAACTTGAAAACTAATATAGTGAATTGAATCGTAATTTTGTGCGGAAAAGCAACTCTTTTTAAAATGAATTGTTTATTTATAGATACTTACTTCATAAATTGTTTCATATGTTCTTGAAAATTATTAAAAATTAATTAAAAATATATAAATATTGCTCTTGTCAACTTTTTACTTCTTGTACGCTTTCTAAGAATGTTTCTTATTTATAACAAAATCTGTGATGTAATGAAATATAATTTTCCCTAATAAATGAATATATATTCAAATATTGTCCTACTAAGTTGAATAATCGAGCGCAATACAACTAGCGTGTGCAATATGTAAACAAATGTTATTACACTGCATTTCATCATGCTTAAATATATTTTTTATTTTTATATACTTACCTACTTAATGATTTTATATAGCTATTATTGCTGTTCGTTTTTGAGACAAAATAAAATTAATACGTCTTACGAGTGGTTAAAATTGAATCCCAGTTTAAAACTACTTATTATTTGAATAAATAATGATGAATTGTAATAAAAAAATTATTCTGCTTTTTTTTCTTTTGGATTTTACATCAGATTATATTGATATTAAAATTTATTTTTTAAATGTTAGTAAATTGAATTTCGCGACACAATTTATGTGTAGCGGACATTTTTGGTGCAATCATAAATTATATGAATTTTCTTGAAATGCCAATGTAGGTATATACATAATATGTCTTCGCACCATATTGTTATAACGTTAATTTTGCTTGTTAAGTAACAACGAATATTATACCTATCTGCCTTAATCGTAATTTAAAACAATAATTTTGATTCCTAATTTTTTTTAATTCGTGCATTAACTTTGTGCAATGTTTAGTGAAAGTTAAATCTAGGTTTTGGAGTTTGATGATAAGTTCGTCATTATATAGATGACCTCTTATTATCCAGTTACAAGGGCCATTATCTACAACATAGTTTACTTTTAGGGTGAGGCCAAACGAGCGTAATTTTGTGAGTAGTGAGTCGCAGAATTTCGATAACAGAAATTCTGCTGCATTCGGTTTCATACAAAAGTCCTATTTAATTCATACGGCAACGCAAAATTCTGCGACTCACTACTCACAAAATTACGCTCGTTTGGCCTCACCCTTAGTATTTAGTAGTAATATTGTCTCAGTGGTAGCTTTTTTAGGTAATTTTGTTGATTTTTGCTGTCTATTGAATAAGCGAACATAAGATTATAATATATATTGTAATAGTGAACACAATTTTACTAGTCTACGATTTAGAATTAGAAAATAATACCTCTGATTTTAGTTTTAAATTTATATGACCATGAAGTTTTGTTTGCTGCCAAGCATGTTGTGGTGCCCATTTTAATGCCATGATGTAAAGACATAATATAAATCTATGTGAATTAATAAGAACAAAAGTAATCGCATAATATTGTGAATTGAATTGTAAATACTATATTCTAATATTTTTATTGCTTAGAATTTATTGAAAAATTCCATAATTTTTTTTTATTAAGCATAATTAGGTGTTCGCCTTTCAAAATCAAATATTAATAAGGTCGTCTGCTGCGTGACGCATAGGAATATTATTCAGTATGTTTCAGTCACATACCTTTTGTGCGCAAGAGATGGCGAGTTGTCCATTCCTGTCGCACTTATGGTGTGTGACTGAGACAGGGTACGCGTTACTTGTATACGTCATAAAGTGGATGCCCTTACATATACAGTCTTTATTAATACTATTCATTATCTGCTCCAAATGTATTTTGAAGGCGGACACTATTATATACAAATCGAATACATGTAAGTTTGGGGTTTTGCCTTCGAAATATATATAAATAAATATTTTGACTTTAATAAATTGTAACCTTTAGAATTTGCAATTTTACTGACTAGTAAAATCTGTTACAGTTTTTATAATGAACCAAAAGAACATATAAAATGAAAATATAATATAATACGTGTGTTTGTCGTACTTTGCCCTGGGAATACCTAGGATAAGTTACATATAGCTTATAATCGAAATATAGGAGTAAGTACGTGTAAGCTTGTAAAGTTTTATACTTGGGTATGTAGCGTACCGTTATTGACCTAATAATTAAATTTAAGTACCTACTAATAGATTGTTATAGTGACATGGGTCACATATTTTTAATTAAATTTGTAAATAAAAAATATTGAGACATTTCCTTTTTTTTTTTCCTAAACCCACTCAAAGGTTTCACCTTCTTTAAGACCTATGAAATCTATACGATTTTTTTTTTAATTTATAAAAAAAAAATCGATTAAAAACATCTGTTCCTAAAAATGCAGTTTCCAAAAGATGTTCTACCAACAGATTTGAAGGCATCAAGAGTCATTGAACTGAACATAGATCGGATGATGTCACGTTTGAGATAGACTGCTTAAAGAGAGAGAGGCAAATATGTTGATGTTACTGGATGTATATGAAGGAATTTCATCAGTATGGCAACAAAATATGGAATTAAATAATCTGACAATTAGTCAAGTAGGTTTAGGTATATAAAATGTAATTGGTACTTAATAATGTCATAGTGGACACAACAACATATACGACAGGCGTGCCAGAAGGCTCGTGAATGATGAGTCGCTTACGGCAGGATGGCTTCAGAGCCTCAATCACCGGCGACTAGTAGCAAGTCTGTGTGTATTCTACAGACTGCACTTCGGAGAGTGCGCACAGGAATTACACGAATTAATTCCCTCTGCACCATTCCACCATCGGACGACTCGGCGTGGCCAGGGATTCCATCCATATGTGGTTGATATTCCAGCTCACCGCACCTCTCGGTTCGCCTCCTGCTTTTAGCTGGGGTCCTATTGGGCAGCAATGTATGGGGACGAATACAATTTTGGGTAATGGAATGCCACATGGTTTGGGATGTTTTATGGGTCAAACTGAGTTCATCAAGCTCGTTAGCCACTCGCGATCCCGCGTCAGGGGGGGGGAGGAAGGTGTCAAAGTTCCAAACACCTTGCGCTCGAAAAAAAAATCTAGTGGCTACATTTGAGATACAAAGTCGAGTTTGGTGTCATTTTCGAATAAATTGATGATGGCCCATTCATTGAACATAATAGTTTTGTAGGTATCCATAGAAAAAAATGACGTAACGCGTAAACTTATGTAGAACCAGTGTTACAAAATTACAAACAAGCCCGTATTTTTTAAGATTTTTATATAAAAAATTAATTTTAAAATAATTGCACCAAAAAGCCCAACTAATGTAGATTATAAAAACATAAATATCATTAAACTTTTTTAATAATATGAATGTAAAAAAAAATTGAACGTACGCGCGGTCTATGCTGTTCCGCGCCAAACGAGATACGAGCGCGGGCTCTATTATCGAGTCAGTGGAGTTTTTTCTTCATAAAACTCTCAGAAATAACTTCGATTTCGGTGATTCCATATTATAACTAGCTTTTGCCTTCCGCTTTGCCTGCTTGAATTTCGTTTTTAATCATTTTACCACCTTAGGGGTGGTATTTCTAAAATTATTTTCATTTACCGGTACGTATAAAGAATCTGTCTACAATATTTGAAATGTCTACATTCAGTGGTTTCGGTTTCATCTCTGAGCTGATATACCAGTCATTCACTTAGCCACCGTCCAATTTTACAAATGTACTGTACATAGATTACGGGTATATAGAATGATATAAAAATCACAAAACAATGAATAAAATTTGCAAGAATGACGATGTTGAGATAAATGATTACTTGCCCGCAGCAAAAAGTATCATTATGTTTTTTATACAGACTTTTACCCCCCATTGCGGCCTTTTGCGGGTTACTTTTTGATTTGATTGACCTCGAGTCCTATAACTATTTCTACCTATATCAAATTTAATCGAAATCAACCAAGCGGTATATTCGTGAATGCTTAACAGAACTTGCTTCGAAAAGCCAGTCAGACAGATCATTGCATTCCATTGGGAGTTGATTTTTGGAAAAAGTGCCCTATGTTTGACCTCGTGTTTTCAATTATATCCACACCAAATTTAATCAAAATTTGATCAGCGGTTTAACCGTAAAAGCGTAACAGGATGTGTTGTCGACACTAACTTCTCTCCCCACTTCAGCCCATAGGGGTTTGATTTTTGAAAAAAAAAGTTACCTATGTTTGACTTTGGATCTTCAACTATATCCGTACTAAATTTCATCAAAATTGGTTTAGCGATTTAGTCGTGAAAGCGTAACAAATGTGTGTTTGACACGAACTTTATTTCCCCACTGCTGACCATCAGGGGTTGAATTTTGAAAAAATAAATTAGTTATTTTTGGCCTCGAGTCCTTATCTATATCCCTACTAAATTTCATCAAAATTGATTCAGCGGTTTAGTAGTAACAGCGTACCTGATGTGTTTTTGATACTACTCTTTGAAGGTTGATTTAAAAAAAAAAATGTACCTTATGTTTGATGTTGTGTCTTCAACTACATCCATACCAAATTTGGTCAAAATCGGTCTAGCGGTTTAGCCGTAAAAGTGTTTTTTGATAAAAAAAATCACCCCCTATTGCACTCGCTTGGGGGTTGATTATTAAAAAAAGAGTAGCCTATATTTAAGCTTGGGTCTTTATCTAAATTCATACCAAATTTCATAAAAAAGGGTCCAGCGGTTTAGCCGTGAAAGCGAACAGACAAATAGACTTTCGTCGTAGATTTCAGGTGAGGGAGTAGCAAACATCCAACTGAAATTTTGTGAATTACTTCCGCATTTGTAAAACGGGGCACCACCTGTCCAGTTAGTTCCTGTCGGAATTAAGGTGAAAACATATTCTATCATTGTTCCGTTTTCAACGCAAATCTTGTTTACCTTTCAATTTGAATTTCGCGCGCCTTACCGATGCACCTATCAATCATCACAATTCGCTGTGCTGCAGTTCTATTTAGCCAATGGGGCGCCCGGACTTCCGCTGGCGCATGCGCAGATCCTACCGGTGTCTGAGAGATCAACGCCATAGGCTGGTAGCAGAAGGCTGGTGGCAGAACCAGTAAAAACCTCTCCGTGTCTGTACGTGAAAGCGAAGGCGCGCGCGCATCAAACATTACATTTTACTCAATTATTCTTAATAAAACTTCAAGTGCTCAACAGTGTTTTTGGAACTTTATAATCGTGTGTGGCTGGCCGGCTAGGTGTCTAAAGGAAGAACTATTCGTGAGGAATCGTGCTCGAAGCCTGCCTACATGGTAAGTGGTTTGTGCATTGTTCCTATTGTCTAAATCGTCTGTAGCAACGCTTATTAACGGCGAATGCTTTCAATAAGTATTCGATCCAATGTGGTGATTGATAGTGTACTCTAATTTCTACTTATCGAATCAATTTAGCCATATTTTTTGGTGCCGAAACCCGGGAACTTTGGATACCTACCTTCAGTCTGCCGCCAAATACCAATTCGATTTAGTAATTGCTACTTCATTTACCGTATTCCACGCTTATTATACTTACTAGTACAGCTAAAACGAATAAACATAACATTTTGTTTCAATTACTAATCGGAAAACAAGTCTTTGTTCCATTTTGTTTTGTTGAGTACCTTATCTACCGATTATCGATTTAAGATGGCTTCCATCAGTTTCTAGAATATTTGTTGAAAATAAATTCTTTTGTCGTTTTATACTTATTAGCATAAAATTATCTACCGTTTTACCGTTCGCAATAATACAATATTGCAAATCCACCTTCTCATAATTTTATGTTGATAGTTCGTTATAACTCGACTACTTTTTTTCCAACCGTTCAACGTTTCCTCTTGATATTTATTTATCGAAAATTTATTTCGTTTCAAATTACGAAATATTTTTTATCGTGACGTTGTATCGTTTATCGTATCATATTTTCAACGAATTTTGGTGCGTTCACATTTTCATTATTACCGTTTTAGGTTAAAAATCATAGTTTTTTGTTTTTACAAAAAACTGATTTTTATTTTTTTATTTACCGTACATTAACGAATATCGCAAACCGTTTTTAGTGTTCCTAACGCTCATTTAATTCATCCTTATCAATTTAATTTATTTCAATTTAAAACTCAGGTGACCGAGGTGACAATATTACCTGTTGTCGTGTAATACCGCCCCAGTGATTCTCGTCGATTCTTGTGAACGCGGTCTCGCTGAAGACGTTCGCAACTAAACTTTTTTATCGAATCCGAATATTTGTTGCTATCAGGTTTTATTGTTTTGATATTAATTATGTCTTTACTATCAAGGCGTAAATCTAAACCTACTATTAAAAAGGGTATCGAAAATACGTACACTATTAATAATTTGCCCAGTTTGCGACGTAAACGAACTATAGCATATAATCGCTTAACGAAGGCTTTGGAAGTAGGTACCTTAGCCAATACCGATGAATCACAAGTAGGGTTATTTCTTTCATATTGTCATGAAATAAAAACGATTGCTGATAGTTTTCATGACTCCCATTTTATTATTTTGGACCTTCTTAAGGATGATGCCGATGAGGAGGACGATGAACTTCAGGATCGATTTGACGAATTGTATTTTCAAGTGTTGGCAATTCAACGAAAATTTGAACAACGTTCATCTCAACAAGCTGACACTTCGAAACATAATTCATTGACCGGTTCGCACAGTGGAAATATGCGGTTACCAAAAATTTCGTTGCCAACTTTTTCCGGTGCTATCAAGGAATGGCCTGAGTTCATTGCAACTTATAACGCGTTGATACATGATTCTACCTCCTTATGTAATATTGAGAAATTTCACTATCTCGTGTCAGTTTTAAGTGGTGATGCTTTATCGTTCATTAGAACTTTTCCTGTTGCAAGTGAACATTATTTAAGTGCGTACGAGGCTCTCAAGTCCCGTTATGAAGATAAACGCGAATTAGCGTTTACGTGCTGGCGTGATATCTTGGACGTTAGTTTAAAGACTTCGAACGCTCAAGATTTTCGACGCGCCTTAGACACGATCGATGAGAACTTAACAATTTTAAAAACTTTAAAATTACCTACCGATAAATGGGATTTTGTTCTTTGTTATAATGTTCTGGCCAAACTCGATACCAAATTAAGACGCGAGTTTGAGGAAAAACATACCGATATTGAGCTTCCACAGTATAATCATTTAAGGGCATTCTTACACTCTAAAGGTGAAGCATTAATTCGCGACACGCACTTTTCGACTGTTACCAATAAAACCGCTAACGTTTCAAAGGACACACCGGGAACTTCACAGAAGTTCAAGCGACATAACGTCACGCATTCGCTTGTCGCTCCCACCGTCACTACTCATAAAAATGTTGGTGATAAACAACAAGCGAAACCTGCTCACAATTCGAGCACTCCGATTCGTAAATGTGCCTACTGTCGCAATGAACATCACATCTCGGCCTGTAATGATTTTTTGGCAAAATCAATAGATGAGCGCATGGCTGTGGCCACTGAAAAGAAATGGTGCTACAATTGTCTTAACGCATCCCATTCAGTGCGAGAGTGCACATCAATGTTTTCATGTCGACAATGTAGACGTAAACACCACACTTTGCTACATAAGGAGTCGGCGGCAAGCTCGGCGACCTTAGTGGCTAAGGATTCGTTGACTCAGTCTGATCCAACCGTAACCACAACCGTGTTACTGGCAACAGCTCTAGTCCAGATTCGTGATGCTTCTGGTGAATTTCATACATTTCGCGCGTTATTTGACACCGGCAGTCAAAACAATTTTCTCACGGCTCACGCCGCTCAACGATTAAATCTAAAACCTATAACTGGTAATATCAACGTTTATGGGTTAGGGGGCAGCCCTGCCTCAGTCAGTGGCTTTGTTACATGCGACATTGGCACCAACTGTAACGTAAAGTTTCGTCTGGGAATGCTCGTCATACCGAGCATTTGCGGAGATCAACCGATAGCAAGGCTAAATACGAAAGGATGGGAGGAGGTCAAAACACTACCGCTAGCTGATCCTGGTTTTGACATCCCTGGTCCAATCGACGTCTTGTTAGGTGCCGACGTCTTTGCTGAGTCACTTCTCGAACAACGTCTGAAGGGTAACGCCTCTCAACCGCGAGCTTTCAACTCAGTCTTCGGCTGGCTTCTTCTTGGGAAGTCCAGACTCGCATCGTCCAGTCTACTAGAGTAGCCCCTTCTACCGTAGACGATAGTTTAAACAAAATTGTTCAACGTTTCTGGGAAATCGATAACGTTCCACAATCTTCCCGATTGACCCCAGAAGAGCAACGCTGTGAAAATAGTTTTCTCAGTAATCACTACCGTGACGAGACAGGTAGATATGTAGTTTGTCTCCTTCAAGGACGACGAGGAGCCAGTCTTTGAAGGTTCTCGAGAGATAGCCTTACGACGCTTTCATGCCATTGAAAGGCGTCTGTATCGCGATCACAATTTAAACCAACAATACGTGGAGTTCATGACTGACTATATCGACAGTGGTCACATGACTCTAGTACCTGCCAAGCAAATGGGTCAAGGCAAGTATTATATACCGCACCATTGTGTGCTACGTCCCGACAGCGCTACAACGAAGCTTCGCGTTGTATTCGACGCCTCGGCTAAAGATGCAACTTCCAAATCGCTAAACGACTCGCTGCTGACGGGACCGAAGCTACAATCAAATATCGTAGAGATCCTTCTTCATTTCCGTGAGCACGCAATTGTCTTCATGGCAGACGTGCGCCAAATGTACCGTCAAATCAACCTAGCTCCTCAACATCGTGATTATCAACGTATTCTCTGGCGAGCTCACCCAGATGAGCCTCTTCAAGAGTACGTATTAAATACCGTAACGTACGGAGTGTCTTCCGCTCCATTCCTGGCGTGCCGCTCTATTCAGCAACTGGCCAACGATGAGGGTCACAAGTACCCAAAGGCCAAAACCGTTTTAACTTCCGACATATACGTTGATGACGTCATCGCTGAAGGACGCCAGAGAAATCAAAACTCAACTCATCGCTCTTTTCGGTCTTGGCTCGTTTGAGCTCCGAAAATGGGTGAGTAACCGACCCGAGCTACTTAGCGATCTTCCCGCGGAGGCGTGTCTTTCAGAAGCAATCACTTTTACCGAAACTGAAGACACAACTATCAAGGTTCTGGGCCTTAAGTGGGAGCCTGCTTCGGATTCGTTCGTCTTTACCGTTAATCCATCTAATCAACCGTGCACCAAGCGAACGATTTTGAGTGAGGTTGCCAGAATTTTCGATCCTCTGGGTTTTCTATCTCCTTTGACAATTCATGCCAAATGCCTTATTCAAAAGCTTTGGATTCTAGGTCTTTCATGGGATGATAAGCCCCCACCGGAAATTGTCTCTCAATGGGAAAAGTTCTCCGAACAGCTTCCTCAAGTTAGGAATCTTAAAACTCCACGTAAATACGCTACCGATAGCGCTCAATCATATCAACTGCATGGATTTTGTGACAGCTCCGAAGCAGCATATGGCGCCGTTATATACCTGCGTGTTATCGAGTCTGACGGCTCCGTTCGCGTCTTTCTCGTATGTGCAAAGGCTCGTGTAGCTCCTTTAAAACGTCAATCGTTACCTCGCCTAGAGCTGTGTGGTGCAGTTTTGCTTACAGACCTTATCAAATTTGTCAAGGACACGCTGCGGATTCCTGTTCATGACACTTATCTGTGGTGTGATTCCACCGTTACCTTATCCTGGTTGCGAGCTCCTTCTTCTCGCTGGGTGACATTCGTTGCAAACCGCGTAAGTCACATTCAAGATATCGTACCAACCGAGTGCTGGAGGCACGTACCATCTGTCACAAATCCTGCAGATGTTTGTTCGCGTGGGCAATTGCCTCACGATTTGCTAAACAATGCCCTATGGTGGGCGGGCCCAGAATGGTTGTCTCAACCACAGTCTGAGTGGCCAATCGATACATCGAAAAAATCGTTCAAACGATGACAATGCGGTGCTCTCTGAGCAGCGTCGCACCACGGTTCTCGTTTCGGATCAAATCGAAAGCGTTAATCACACGTCTATAATTGATCGGCTATTCGAAAAATATTCTTCTTTAGATAAAATCTGTCGCATTATCGCTTACGTTCGCAGGTTTTGTAATAACATGCGTAACACTGTTCCGCGATCAGATAATCTTTTCGTAACGGACGCTGAGCGTCATCGTGCGTTACTAATTATCGTCAAACATTTCCAACATCGTTGTTTTTTGGATGTCATATCCAAATTACAATCAAAGATACAGTTACCTTCGCAGTTTTTCGTAAACTAAACCCGTTTTTGGACGAGCAGGGTATACTCAGAGTAGGCGGGCGCCTATCGCGCTCCGATCTTGACTTCGAACATAAGTATCCCGCATTATTGCCCAAAAAGAGTGTTCTTACATCAGCTGTAATCGAATCTATTCATCGAAACAATTTTCATCCCGGTCTGAACACAACCAACTATCTGATTTTACAACAGTTTTGGATACTTGCGGCAAAGCATGCTGTACGTCATCATCTTTCAAGATGCATAAGATGCTACCGTCTTAAACCGAAACCTTTGCAACCCTTTATGAGCGACCTTCCGGCCTTTCGTGTCAATCAGGCAAAACCCTTCTCTGTCGTAGGTGTCGATCTAGGAGGGCCTTTTCGAATTAAGCTCGGGCTTCATCGTGGTGCTAAAATCGATAAAGCGTACTTGTGTTTATTCGTATGCTTGAGCACAAAAGCAGTGCACCTTGAGGTGGTTTCTACTTTATCGACTGACGGCTTCATCGCGGCATTGCGTCGCTTCGTTTCTCGTCGCGGCCGCTGCAATGTTATTCACTCTGACTGCGGTACGAATTTCGTTGGTGCAAGTTCACAACTAGCGTCAGGTATCGAACAAGCCTCTCATGCGGAAAAAATAGATTTTAAACGTAACGTACCTTCTGCTCCCCACTTTGGAGGGGTGTGGGAAATCCAAATCAAAGCCGCAAAGAGTCATTTGTACCGTATTGTTGGCGATCAGGTCTTAACGTTTGAAGAGCTTACCACACTCTTCGCTCAGATCGAATCAATTTTAAATTCGCGGCCTTTGTGTCCATTGAGCTCGGATCCCAACGATTTGAACGTTCTTACGCCCGGTCATTTTTTAACGCTGGAACCTCTTACAGCAGTTCCTGACTTCGACTACAAGGACGTAAAAATCAATCGACTAAATCGATGGCAACTTATCCAATCTTTTCAACAACAATTTTGGAAACGCTGGAAAAATGAATATTTACATGGGTTAACTCAGCGAGCAAAATGGACCACGGACTCAACACCGTTAATTGTAAACTCAATCGTACTTATAAAAGAGGACAATCGGCCTCCTCTTCAATGGGCATTAGGACGAGTTGTTTCCTTGCATCCTGGCCCTGATGGGGTAGTTCGAGTCGCAACCGTTAGAACAGCCAGGGATCACTCGCTTAAGAGACCTTTGGTCAAACTATGTCCTCTACCCTCCGTATAATCGTTTCAACTTATCATTTGTTAGCTTTTAAGTTTAGAATAATAACTTAAACATATTTATCGTTAATTACCGTTTCTTATTCTTACTCTGGGAAAATCCTATTGGTATTTTGGTGGGCGGAATGTTCCGTTTTCAACGCAAATCTTGTTTACCTTTCAATTTGAATTTCGCGCGCCTTACCGATGCACCTATCAATCATCACAATTCGCTGTGCTGCAGTTCTATTTAGCCAATGGGGCGCCCGGACTTCCGCTGGCGCATGCGCAGATCCTACCGGTGTCTGAGAGATCAACGCCATAGGCTGGTAGCAGAAGGCTGGTGGCAGAACCAGTAAAAACCTCTCCGTGTCTGTACGTGAAAGCGAAGGCGCGCGCGCATCAAACATTACATTTTACTCAATTATTCTTAATAAAACTTCAAGTGCTCAACAGTGTTTTTGGAACTTTATAATCGTGTGTGGCTGGCCGGCTAGGTGTCTAAAGGAAGAACTATTCGTGAGGAATCGTGCTCGAAGCCTGCCTACATGGTAAGTGGTTTGTGCATTGTTCCTATTGTCTAAATCGTCTGTAGCAACGCTTATTAACGGCGAATGCTTTCAATAAGTATTCGATCCAATGTGGTGATTGATAGTGTACTCTAATTTCTACTTATCGAATCAATTTAGCCACAATCATTATTTTACTTTACTAAAAGTCATCAAAATTAATGCTCAAAAATAATTTCAGAAAATCCACCCCTAAGGTGGTAAAATGAGTAAAAAACAAAATTCATACAGGCGAAACCGAAGGCAAATGCTAGTTATAATATGGAATCACCAAAATTGAGGCTGTTACTGAGAATTTTATAAAGAAAAAACTCCTTTGAGTCGACAATTAAGCCCTCGCTATATCTCGTTCGACGCGAAACAGCATAGATCGCGCGTACGTTAAATTTTTTTTTACATTCACTTTAGTGAAAAAGTTTAATGATATTTATGTTTTTATAATCTACATTAGTTGGGCTTCTTGTGGCTATTTTTTTAAAAATCATCTTCTATATAAAAATCTTAAAAAATACGGGCTTGTTTGTAATTTTGTAACACTGGTTCTACATAAGTTTAGGCGTTGCGTCATTTTTTTCTATGAATACCTACAAAAATATTATGCCTAATGAATTGGCCGTCATCGATTTATCCGAAAACGACACCAAACTTGGCTTTGTATCTCAAATGTAGCCACTAGATTTTTTTTTTCGAGCGCAGGGTGCTTGGAACTTTGACCCCCTCCCCCGCCCCCCTGACGCGGGATCGCGAGTGGCTAACGAGCTCGATTAAGTCAGTTTAGGTCAAATAACATCCCAAGCTACGTGGTATCTCATTACCTAAAATTGTAGCACTTTTCCCAATAGGACCCCAGCTATTTATCTTGCGAACCGCTAAGGTATGGAATTCTCTCCCCGCGTCGCTGTTTCGCGAAAAATATAATTTAGGGGTTTTCAAGGCAAGAGTGAATAGGCATATTTTGAGTTTGCGTGTCAGGCAAGATTGAGGTCAAACGCACTCAAATCTCTAATAAAAAAAAAAAACAAAAAATTGATTGGAGAATTGTACGAGTATACTTCCACGGATGAAGATATCTAATATCGTCAAACTCTAGTTTTTATTCATGTAAGCTCACCGACAGAAGTTGATGACAACATTCGATGTCAGGCATCAGGCATAGCATTGGTTTTATTCAAAGGTACAGCTATCTGCATAACAAGTAAGGCTGATGTGTTGTTGTTGACTGTACCTACTAACTTCGAATTTTGATGAAATAGTTTTTTCGATTTTCCTGACTATTGTTATGTCAAAGCATATCCACAAAAAGCTGAACTCTATTGTTGAAAATGTACCGTGTCGGTCAGCGCTGGGGCTCCCCTGAGTGTACAGTCAACTGCATATCAAGTTACCCTAAATAAAACCTTATGCGGCGGTAATAGCGTCGAATGAATTTGGGTAGTATGATGTGTCGCAAATTGTACTAAAGATTATGTGACATTTTCATCAGAATTTTGTTAAATTAGAGTATATTCTGTACTAACAAATTTTCATGCTTATTTTAATGAAAGAAATTAGATTTGAATTTTGTCTTGTTCTTGGGTTTTAGAGGTTCGCTCCGTTCCGTGAATAAAAAACCAAACTAAAATATACATATTGTAGTAATAGAATATTAAAAATGTAAGTTACATATGGTATTGGTAAGTACCAAAGTACTACTATAGGCGGGGCATTTAAATTTTTTTTTACCGACAAATTCCTACAACCATGATTCTTATACTTAACATTATTTTGATGTTTTTAGATATCCTTATATATAAAAAAAAAGAATTTTGATGATCCGATATGAAATGGGAGGGGTAAATAAACTATACTGAATTGCTCGTAAACAAAAAAGTTTACAATAGAGATTACTGTTCACAATTAATTAATAAGACTTCATTTACCTGTAAATAAAAGTTGGCCGGTTTATAATAAGGCTTTCTAGTCATAAAATGTATTTTTAACGTTATAAATGTCAATATGGTTTTTATTTAATTACAGGAAATCGGGTTCATAAACATGAGTCGTTTTTTTTAAATTAAGATTGAATAATTCACATTACGTACGAATATACAATTTTCTCGACTGTAGAATAAAAAAAAAAAAAAAAGTTAATAAAAAAAACTGTTGTAGTCACCCTTATAAAAATTGAGGATATGGTTCATTACAATAGTATTCGAATAATATATAAAAGTCACCATTGCTGGATTTTTTGTTTTTGTACAGGATGTTTTTAAAGTATAAAAATTACAACTCTTTAAAAAATCCATTTCGGATTGTTATTTATTGGTGATTTTTTAAATCAAGCTTTAATTATTCGTAAGGAAACATGTAACAAAAAATCACCCTGGCTGGTAGGATTTTTTGTTTGAGAGTTATAACAATATGAGTCTTATAATAGCGTTTAAAAAAAAACGGCGGTGGTGATTTTTTTTTGCACTTAAATTTGCAGTTGTAATATCATAATCTATGTAGTTTATAAAAATCACCATCATAGGATTTAATGTGACCACCTCCATACAACTGAATATTCACAGCCCCGACTACTAGAGTAAGTAGCTACTATAATTATCTTTGCTAAGTAGGTATAAAAGACGAGCCCCCATTTAATATTAGAATCAAGAATTTCAAATTAGTTTTTCCTTGTCCACGAAATAGGGCAGGAAGTTTCCTTTCCGACTTTATTCAATACTACCAGAGTACATCTTTCTAAATACGTGTCCAATACTTTTTGCGGATCTGGAAAAAGCCTATTGAATAGGTATAAAAATAAGGTAGAAATAGGTACAGACATCGAAAATCAACCAACCAAAATTCGTTTGCAAATTCGACGCTTTTACCTTCGCATAGAGGTGCATGCAGTGGCTTGATGTGTTTGCGACCGTACTTAGGTGTCAACCAACAGTGCCAAAAAACAGGATGACTATGGAAATTGCAAATCGGCGTCAACACGCTGGGATGAGTGGTCAGTTTTCAGCGGGTGTGGTATAAATAGGCAGTGGGAAGGCAGTTTGGGCACAGTTCGGGGCTCCCACCAGCAGAGACATGGCTCAGTTGGTTTTCTTCATGATGGCTGCTCTGGTTGCCGTTGGTATTGCCGCACCAGGTAAAATGTTTTTTTACAAGAGATTTTTAAATTTGATGGCGTCTTTCTTTAATTTGTTAGTCTGACAACCCAGTAAATCAATCTGAAATTGCAATATCTGATGTAAATAAGCATGTCTTGGTCTGAGAGGTACTTCCTTCGACTGCTTCGTGCTTTTGATTCGACTTCAAACAGTAATTTGCTTTATTTCCAACCCGCCTCGATGCTTCATTCCCGTGGAAATTTTTGGAGGAAAATATTTCAGGTTATATTTTACTCGTGTACCAATTTTTACTGAAAGCCGTTCTGTAGATTTTGCGTGATTGTGTGTAAACATACATCCTTACAGACACCCAAACGTTCGCAATTTTTAAAATTAGTAGGATTACATTATTGGGATGAGTAGGTGTTGAAACCCAGGTTCAGATAGTTTATAGTACTAGAGCCAGGATCTGATCCTCTAAAATACTAGTTGTTCATAGAGTTTATGCAAAAGATTGTATCTGATAATGTTTGTTCACTAGAGGTGTTATATTAGTGTCTAATATCAGTATTCATGTTATCGAATATAACGTTTAGTCGGTATTACGTTCCGTTAACGGTTACCAAGGAACCGTCAAGAACCGTCAGCGTTTGAGAACTTCCGAATACGATACGAGTTCGCCGCGTTCTTGTTAGGCCGGACAACCGACTAATATATTTTATGTCGTATTGTCGTATATCGTATTATTGAGTGATATGTACGTAGGTACTACCCAGCTAACCGAATGGACTGGACTGAATCGTGAGCCATAAAAAGATGATTAGGTAGGTAGATACCTACCTAGGTAGGTATATAGATCGCAACCGAATGGACTGATTGGGCTGGACTGAATGGGCCGAATAGACTGGACTGAATCGTGGACTACAAAAGATTATTAGATCGCATTTCACGAAAGTAGTATATTTCCATTATATTTCAATTCCAAAAAGAGTACCAGATCACAATCCACAAAAATAGGAACAGATCCCACTTCATATTTCGGAGACGACGACGACGCCGCAAAGTGCGTTTCCAATATCAAATATTCAGTGTTATCGGTATCGTTCTGTATCATAGTAACTCTTATAACTAGGAACGGCTAGAGGTAACCGTTTGAGGTGCCTGATATATAACTGTTACCGGATAACCGATTACTCAGATAGCTAAGAACCTAATATATTCGTATTATGATATCATCTATAATATCATGTTCTCGATAACGGTTACGATATATTCATAACACCTCTATTGTTCACTTTTCAGCCATAAACTACCGCACGGACCTAGCCTGTGCGTGAAAGGAACTGTATTATACAGTCTGGCTAGGGATACCCCTACCTAGGCACTCCTAACCTATACTTCTTTTAGGGCTGTAGAGTTTCCGTCATTCTTTTCGGTCGGATTGAGTTGGTCCCATACAAAAAGTTGTTCATATTCATGAGTACTTTCACCAGTAGACAGGACGCCAATGTTTTTAAATTCACCCTGTATACTTGATTGTGTCCGTATACTTCTATTGTTAATTTCTACTAATAGGACTTAACGGAGAAAAATATTCGTTAATTTCTACTATCTGCCGAATGAATTTTAATTGAACTAAACGGACAAGAAAGTTCTTTTAGTACTACTAATTTACACTTGGTCATAGGGAGGGCACTTCATAAAAACGGGTCGTCATGTATACCTACTACTATTACAAATGAAACTGTACATCCGTGAACACGTCACGTCAATGTGTGCGTTTTCATAGTCATAGCGTCCCAATCCGCAAACGAGCGGGGAGAAGTGCGGGGTACGCCTTATTGCTGGAGGGGCAGGGAGTTTCCTTTCTGTACGTGTAGTATTAATTCTATGACTTGGTACAGGAGAGCGGGTAAGGCGGGCCTATGAGGGCGCTCTGGGCGGCGGGTACGGCGGTGGCGGCGGCGGCGGCGGGGGCGGAGCGCTAGGCGGCTACGTGCCCGGCGGCGGCGCTGGGTTCGGGGTTCCCCACTACCCTGGCGGAGCCTCGCAATCCTTCTCCAAGTCCACTGCAAGCGCCAGCTCTTCGTCGGTGGGGGGCGCGCTTGGCAAACGTTGACGTGAGTCATTATGATTTTAAATACGGATACTCATGCGTGTTGTTAGCCGGGACTAGATCTCACGTTCGTTTTACACGGATTCCGCGCCCGGAAGTCCTTGTTGCTCGAATATATATACGGATTTATACGGACAAATCACACAGATTGAGCTAGCCCCAAAGTAAGTCCGAGACTTGTGTTATGGGGTACTAACTCAACGACACCATATTTTATAACATATGCTTACATAAACATCCAAGACCCAGGTCCCTCTGAAAAAGTTCATTTTCTATGTTGACCCAACCGGGGATCGAACCCGGAACCTCTGGTATGGCGAAGGTTTTAATCAAATTGTTGACGTAAGTGTTTTGTGGTATCTATGGTTCTAGACCATTTCACACCTTGTTGTTTCGCACCTGGACCAAAGAAAAAATTGAAAAAATACACCCTGGACCTACTCCAATTTTTATGTGTAATTTTTATTTAATATTAGTATATTTAACTATTACTTCGTGTGGTTTCTACTTCGAGCAACAAAGACTTCTGCGCGCAGAACGGAAAGTCCGTGTTGTTATATGGGCCTCTACAATCCATGCGATTCGAAAATATAAAAAATATCTTACGCAAGATACTAAAGTTATGTTACCATACTAACCATACCACAATTAATTTTCTGTCTGGTTCACCTATAGCTATATACCAGCTCTTAATAAATAGCAATATCCATAACAATTTCATACATTAGGTAGGTGATTAAATACTAACAAATTTTCCTTTGTTTCAGATATTTTTTCACGATTTTTTTTAAGCTAAGTAACCGAGAGTGCGCTATCCGATGTATTCATGTGATATTTTAATTATCTAATTTATATGCTCTTGTAAATTATGTTATTGTTAAGTAATAAGTAATTATTTACATTAGTAAATTGTCCACAATCCAATTTGGTTTCATTATATCAATACCTTCGCAACTAACCGTTAGTTACTTCATATTATCTTGATGCAATTTATTTATTTATTTGTAAAAAAATAGTAGTAGTTAAAAGTTTCTTTAAATATTATATTTATATCAAATAAAAATTTCAAAAGTGTTCTATATTAGGTAATTTAACTCAGCTTGGTTCTTACTTACCTCAAGAAAAACCATTTCCGCACAAGTAAAAGTTAACTGCCGCAAGTAAAAAGCAAGCTCAATAAATAAATTAATTTAATTTGCTCATAATCTTTATTTAAAGTTGCCATTAAAATAATTTAGACAAAAAACTTTCTCTTCTAAAATAAATCTTAAAATTGTAAAGCCTAATAATATTATTGATTTAACATTTACATAAACGTCTAATAACTCTACTTTTGATTAACTTGCAATAAAAATATTATAACTTCTTACATATCCAATTACAGTATAACATTTTGAGAGCCACGGTTTTGGTTAAAGGCGGTAGCGGCAGCGGAAGCGGAAGCCTTCGCGAAGGAGCGGGTCCCTCGGTTGTTGTCGTTCTGTCGGCCGTCCCGGTTGAAGGAGAACTCCCGACTGTAACCAATGTTAGTTCTACCTTTTAAATTAATATAATGAACGTTTTGAAATAATTTTATGGTAAGAATTTGAGAGTTATATTCTCTAGTATTGTTGTAAAATTAAAGTCTAGCTATCGTATTAGCCGAGTGCCACTTACAACATAATTTGAATATGACACTTTTGTCATATTTTATAGGACGTCTACTTTTTGACATTTAGTTTACACAATCCTATAATCGGGCCGAAACCTAAACTCCCATATGACGTATGTCACTTTGACAATAATAGTGATGTACCTAAAAACGAATCGCTGAGATTATTTGATGTTACGTAAAAAACAAATCGAAATAAAATAATTATTTTTTTTAATCAGAAGTCTGAACCTGTGTCTGAGTCGCTGTCATCATCAATAACATGGATAATAAATTCATTGTGAATAATATTATCTACTTGATGTCACGATTCGATACGATTACATGAATTCTTGTCCCTGTTTCTTTCTTTTTTTGTATTACTTTAATGTTAAATATTTTAAATCTTAAAACGCAATAATTTTTATATCCAGCATTTACAAACCTTGTTTAATAAATTAATAAATTAAACGATGTATCGCGATTTTTTACATTTTCACTATCGAATTATTGTAGACGGATGCAATGGAACTCCCTAAACGATCAAGCCGGAAGTTCAAGTACTATATTTTCGCGCATAGATTTGATATTCAAAAAATTCGGAACTTCATGGGCTTGACCCTGATGACACCTGTCATACGGGAATTTAGGTTTCGGCCCGATTTATAGTATAAAACAAATGTGCAAAACTGTTTATTACTCAATCACGCAAAATCTAACGTATAGATATTAATGAAATTTGTACACATAAAATAATGGGAATAGCTAACATAGGGTAAAATGTACCCTATCCCGAAATTCTCGCAGCTAGTTTAACTTACGTATCACATATAAGAAGATCATCTATCAACATGAAGATGAAAATGGAGAAGCTTACCTCCTGCTGTTCTCGCTACTGCAGCCATTGCCTTCCGAGCTGTTGTCTCGCTCGTCACTGCCTCGTCCGTACTCGCTCGTGCCATACCCGCTGTTGTTAAAGCCGCGTCTCAATCTCAACCGCTTTCCTGGAAGCCGCGAGCGTGTTTATTATATTTTTTTAACAAAATACCATCTTTTGCCCGCGGCTTCGCATTGTTTACTACCTCTTAATCCTTCTACGACCAAGAGATCGCAAGAGGAGCGCCTATTGTAAAACAATTGTTGTCTAAAACGCCTTGATTGAAGGATTAATGATGTAGTCGTCATCGTACGCTACATGGACCGAATGGTGGATTCGGATTCCACGGAAACAAATTAGGTACCTATGCTTTTTCGTTTTCAGTTGTCTAACTAAAGTAGGATATGTCCAGGCTGATTGAAATTTCGTTCGGCGGTCTTTGTCTACAAGACTGCATCAGGCGACAGGCGGTTTAGAAACTCTAAATCCAGGGTGTGCAGTTCGATTGGCCGTGTAACTAACTAATTAGTTACAGAAATGTATATTATAAATTTTAAAGTGCTTTTACCTCGAAGCTGTGAGTGAGCATACATTATCTTATTTTAATGTAAAACAATTATCATCTCCTCACATCCATTGTTATTGTTGGTGTTAATTAACTTATAATTGTGTTTCGGCACTAACAATATCTATTAATAGTAAGTAACAGGAAGTTGAAGTAAAGAAGATTTACATAACTTCATTTAATTAAAATATTTGCACGTTTAACATAATATATTTTTACAAGGAAAATGCAGACAGACGTTAATAAAACCCTAAAAACATGGTGTTACATAAATCGGAACATTAAATATATCTGTAAAAAGGAAAAAAATAACCTAAAACCATTAAAAAAACTCACCAGGAATCGCAGAGATGCCGATGGCAAGCAGAGCCATGAGGGCCACAGCGGTCGCCAACTTCGCCATGGTGCTACTATGTCGCCATTGTTCTGAACCCCCTATATATGCTATACCAGGATGTCACGCTGCATCACATCTGTCTGACCTGTCACGGTCGCCAAAAATCGGTGACATGGTGACTGACACACAAAGGTGGACGGACAACTTAATTCGACCCAATTTTGGATTGCCCTTGACTTTCAAATAAAAAAAATATTCAATATGACCTTTTTGGGGCTCGTCTAAATATCTGAATCCGAATAACTCCCTGCGCACCGCAGTTTTGTTCTTATTCATATGACGTGTGAATACATGACTTTTATTTTTTATTAAAATATTGTTACTACTTGAATTTATACAAATAAACTTTGATTATTTGATAGGTCATACCAAAGAGCACTCCGTCCTTATTGCTTGTACGGTTATACACAGAACATTGCGGCTTCCTCCCGATTGAAGAAAGATTCCTTTCAAAAGCAATACAGCAATGACCAAAATGGGTGACTCCAATCGAAGTTCTAGGGTGAATCGAAGTCTAGAAGAGTAGTGCAGAACAAGCCTACTTACTTATACGATTATTACGAGTATAAGTATAAATAGAGAACATTCTAACATACAAGCGAGCTACTGAAAAAAATGAAGGCTCCTTTACGGGAAATGTGATCTACAATATTTTCATGCTCAGTGAATTGGAATGTGCACAAGAAAAAATACACGATGTGCCGTCGTCGGAATGGCGGTTAGCGTAGTAACCATTACATTAGAGGTCATTATTGATCACCTCTACTACACGTGTACTGTACATACACCGTAGTTTTATAAATATACTCCAGCCTATGTTCTTCAGTCACGACTACAAACATTTTTGACCTTGTAATGTCTGTGAGCGGTCAATACCTTGTTCTTTTTTCACTCGCTAGCTGGTGGAGAGATTTTTTGCACTTCAGTTGAGAAGGTATAAAAAGTTTTTAATGGTTAGATGAACATATAACCGATAACGTTTCGTAGAATTGTCAGGTTCTTGCAATTTACTAGCAAGTAGGTAAGAATCTTACATCTACGAGAAAAATTTTGGAGATTGAAAGTGTTTTTGAGGCATGATAACTAATCAAAAGTATTTCGGTTTCTTTTTGACTAGGTACTGCAGAATAAGGAGTTTAGCTGCCTAGTGTGTGTATTGAGTATGGATGTATTTTGACGACGTTTTATTAAAAAAAGTTTAATAAAGGTTTTATCTTTACTGTATTTAAATAAAATAAATATATGTATTAATATTAAATTAAGGTACAAAGCATGCTGCACTGAAACGATATAACAAAAAATAATTTCGAAATTTTAAATCTCATTAAACTAGATAAGTATATTGACTACTTGAAAGCGATACGCGCAGTTTCATTTTTAACAACAAAGTATGCCACCGTCATTCTATCACCACTTCTTGAATTGTTCTTTTTTTTCGCCGCCACCGTTCCCTCCTTTGCCGCCTCCACCTCCTCCATTTCCTCCCTTGCCGCCTCCACCTCCACCATTCCCTCCCTTGCCCCCTCCACCGCCGCCATTTCCTCCCTTGCCACCTCCACCGCCGCCATTTCCTCCCTTGCCGCCTCCACCGCCTTTCCCGCCATTTTCATCACTGCCGCTTTCACTGCTGCTACTGCCTCCGCCTCCCCTACCTTTACCACCGCCTTTTCCATATCCACCTGAGGAGTAAGTTTTGATTAGATATTTTTAGTTATAGCATAAGTTGAAGCTTTTTGGAACTTTCAATAAATATATTTTTATAAAACACGCGTTGTCCCTGGCTGCGTATTTTATGTAATACTGAAACTGATTTATGGTGCTATTGTCGGAGGGAGAGAAAAGTAAATTTAATACATTGTGAATAACTTAATAAACCTTACTAAACCTTACCAGGAAAACCGGCGACGTATACCACTAAAACGACTAGAACCAGGATCGCCAAAGTACCCCTGTTCATACTTGTTGCCTTCAGGGTATATCCCGAAAATAGTTTCTCCGTATATATACTACTCGACTACTAGTCGTGTTGTCAAGGTGACTATGTCCAAATTCTATTTGGAAACCCTTTAAATACTCTGATAAAACTTTTACTGTCTAAATTTAGAGGAAACATTATTATTTCAAGGAAATTATTTAGATGTAAAAACTTAATGCTGTGGAATTACAGCCATTCAAGTAAGTACTACAATTAGCCTGTTACTAAAACGGTAAAACTAATTATTTTCATTTGAAACGCCTAGATAATTTAATAATAGACGATTTAATTTAAAATAGTACCTAACGTAAGTAAAATGAGGTATCTATTCTAGTTAAGTTAGCATATCTATTACGACGACTTATCCTAACTAATATTATACATAAATGCGAAAGAGTGTTTGTTGGTTTGTTTGTTACCTCTTCACGCTTTATCTACTGAAACAATGTTCCTGAAATTTCGCATACACATTGCTGGAAGTATGGAGAAGGACATAGGTTACCTTTCATCCCGGGAAAAAGTACTGTTCCCGTGGGAAATTCACTCGGGCGAAGCCGCGGGCGAAAGTTAGTTGCTTATAATGGATGAAAACCCGACTCGCACTTAACCATTTTTTATTAGTTTTTTACGAATCTAATCCAACGCAATAAACAAAACTAATTAGTCAGCAGAACAATAAATACAATAAATTATATACGAGAATTGATTGACATGCGTTTAAAAAAGTTGGTCGAGTAAAAAATTTCCTCGTAGCTCGTTTAAGTAGTGATTGAATTTATACTTCGGAAGTTTTTGTTTTGTAACCTTGACTTGATTTTATTTTTATGAAAAAAAAATGTGAGATAACGATCACAGTAACTAACTAGGAATCCCCCTAAGGTTTTCCGCAATATGAATGTTTCTATTTAAAGAAAATTTAGACATACATGTTACTCATGACATCAACATTTATATAATATGCTTTTGTGGATATTTTTATTATAAAATATATTGAGACAAGGTTATTTTACAGATCTGTCTGATTAATATAAATTTTATGAGACTAAATATTTAAACGATTTATTGTAGTGATCTAATACAATAAATTGATTAATTTATTTAGTCTTATAAAATTTATATTAGTCAGCATTTAGATGGGTTCCGTGTGAACTAATTTCCACCTGCGACTTCGTATGCATTGAATTCAGAGTAACATACATCCCTTTTACCCTTCCCTTTTTTATGCTATACAAAGACCCTCGGCAGTAGCTGCTCTGAGCCTGCAGCCTGCAAAACAAAGTGATACGAGTACATCTTACTCTTTGGCTGCCTGTTCAGCGGTTTTAGCTCTGAGCTGACTGACATAGTCAGTAAGTCAGCGTTCTTTTTCAAACATACAGATGAAAATAAATGCTTTGAAATCTCAAGTCAGCTAGATTTCGATGAATCCATTTTTGTTGTAACTCTTCATGAAAAGAATTGTGTTCGATTGTCTTATTTTCTTAATAAGTCCTAATTGTACTTGGGTTTCTTTAATAAATACATATATTTTACATTATGCTATTTTATTTATAAACATATATAACGAATAATGTACAGAATTATGGCGAAAATATACTATTTTATCACATTTAGCTTTTGGAATTTTCTTCGCTCTCCTTTTCTCGTATCTTTGTAACTGCTCACCGCCTGAAATAATAGAGACATTTATTTAATTGTGTAAAGTAAGAATGATTTTTTCCCATTATTTTCTTTTCTCTATGATATAGATAGAACCTTTTTCGACATTAAGCACAGGCAAAGAAAAAATACAGGCAGTGCCATTTTTTCCATTTGTCCAGTCCATTCATTTTTCATTCATTCCATTGGTTAGTTCTTTAGTCAAAACTAGCTGTTTCTCGATACCTTTAGAATTTCTGGATGTACACAACACATTTGTTAGGTTTACATTAATCTAATCTAATCTCGATAAAATGTCTTGACTAAAATCACATTTTATTATAATTCGGTTTGTGTGAAAGCATAACTTTAACTCAACATCATGAAATTTGGCATACACTTGGGAAAAGGAAAAAATCATTATATGACTGACATATCGTACCGTGCTGACACGTTTTAGCGGGTGTGGGGAATGTGAAAGAAGAATATGACTAGCTTGAGGGCTGGAACTTTCATTTGCTGTGTCATTCTGATCCCATTTAGAAGGAAGGAGGGAACAATATCCTCACCCATATCCTCCCTTGTAGCCGCCGCCGCCGCCTGCACTTGCGCCGGCGCTGGCACTGGCGCTGGCGTGAGAGCTGGCGCCGCCGTAGCCACCGCCGCCGCTGCCGCCGTGACCACCGCCGCCACCGCCTTCGTGCCCGCCGATGCTGCCTCCATAGCCACCGTGACCGCCACTGCCACCCCCGAGACCACCGCCGCCTGGAGAAATTAAGAGTTGAATGTTATGTATACAATGTAGTTTTGTCTTTCCGTACGATTTTCAAAATTAAAGTAACCTATTATTATTATAGATGTTCCATGTTATGCCTTCTGCAGGTAACATAATTCAAACCTTTCGTTATAAAATATTGATGATTTATTTGTTATATCTTTATACCAACTTTGTCACAGTCACAGTATATTTCAAGGTATTCAAAAAGAAGAATGAGGCCTTACCTCCTCCTCCGAGGCCGCCACCGCCTCCGAGACCTTCTCCACCACCTCCGCCCAGGCCTCCACCGCCGCCGTGACCTCCGCCCAGGCCTCCACCGCCGCCGGATCCACCTCCGAGGCCACCGCCGCCTCCGTAACCTCCTCCACCGCCTCCGCCCAGGCCTCCACCGCCGCCGGATCCACCTTCGAGGCCGCCGCCGCCTCCGTGACCTCCTCCACCGCCTCCGCCCAGGCCGCCTCCGTCTCCATGGCCTCCTCCCAGGCCGCCGCCGCCACCTCCGAGACCGCCGCCATATCCGCCAGAGCTGCCGTGGCCGCCACCGCCTCCTAGGCCACCGCCGCCGCCGTAGCCACCGCCTCCACCTCCGCCAAATCCGCCGCCACCTCCGCTTCCTCCAAGGCTACCACCTCCATATCCTGTAAAATAATTACCATTTAGTTGAGAAAGTGCGTTGTGCTAGGTTTATGGACATTTTTGTCTTAATGATTTGATGATGATGACAGGAAAAAAAGAAATATCATGGGAGCTAAGCCCCAGGGCCATGGCAAGTCATAAATAAATACATATTAGTTTTTCCATATATGTATGCATCATGTCAAAATCCATCTCTGCGACAGCGGGAAACAGGCTAGGTATAGGCTACCTTACCTCACTGAGTTGAGTATTGAACTTTGCAATGTGCAAACATTTGGTACTATGAATAAATTCAAATCCTCGGTACATTTTCCCTTCTGATCGAAACAGATTTTAGGCCAGGCAATGCCAAAATGCTACATAACCCAAAGGCTTACTTCCTGCTTAATGCAGACACGAGAACAACGGATAAAAATGAAAACAATAAAAGCCATAATACCTGGAGCTGCATGAGTGTAGGCCAGGAGCCCTAGGGCTAATGCGACTACCACGAGCCGCGCCATATTTTGACTGTGCTGGCACCCTCCCGACAATGCCTTATATACCAACTTCAGACACCCGCTTATGTCATAATCATAACCTGCTATTTACAATCCTCTTCAGACGTTTTTACCGAAATTTTTTGCATTCATTTTTGTTCGATCGTATGAACTCACGCGCCAAAGGATCTATTGGTTCCTAGGCTACAAGTTGTTAGTAATTATAAAGAAGTTTAGATATTTTAAAAAATAATCCTAATGATTAGGATGCGCAGAATCCTTGGGTTCCCTTGTCCAGTAATATTGTTAGGATTTGAATTTAAAAATTAAATCTTTCTTGTGCCTGGTGCCTGTCTTTGTTACTGGACTAACTATTATTGTTATAAACTATGCTTTTGTTCGAATATTTTTGTATTATTGTAGGTATTATTTGTAGCAGTATTGTAGATTAGCAGACATTGGAATTTATTGGATTCACTGTTTAATAACGTAATTATTCCTAAATCTTACGAGCAATTGTCTTATGCCCAAAATTATCTGACTTCCTTAAATTTTAGTGATACCCCAGGCAGCTTATGTATACCGCGGTGACCGCTCTCCATCAGGTTAGCCGCCTGTTTGCTTACAATAATATTGAAAAAATCTAACATAAAAATATTGATTGCATCTACAATGTACAGGGATAAATAACTCTATGGTACAGATATAGACCGGAAAATTTAACTAGACGCAGGATTTGAGGCAAGATCACTTAAAAAAAAAAAATCTGTGGACAAGATCGAGTAACAAATACCCCTCACACGAAGCATAATATAAGTAACGTAATTTTGAAAAGTTCCATATAAAAATTCATTATTTACATTTGAAAATTTACAGGTTTACAATAAGCAGAAAGCAGCGAGGTTTATTTGGTGAGTAGAGACCCGGGCGTAGCTAGTAATTTATATAACCTCTGTAATAACTCAAGGACCATTTATCATTGTTAGAACGCTTCCTACTTTTTATTAAAAATACTAGCTAGTATCTATTACAAAAAAAAAAATCTTGTCCTAAAACGATCTATAATTTTAAATAGGTTATACAGAGGTTGAATTCAGTAATGGAGAGTCAAGTTGCTACACTTACGGAACATAGAATTATGAAGATCTCTTCTCCTTCCCAGGGATCGATGTGGAACAGTTTAGTACTGACAGTCCGCTAGGGGACTTGAGGATCGTAGTGGAATGTCCGGGTAAAGCAGCCCTATGTAAGTACTACTTTTAGCAAAATAATTCAGTCACTTGAAAGGAAGTAGATGCAAAAATCGAAATGATGCTCCGAAAACTATCTTGCACGCTTCACCAGCTCACAATATAAAGGTCGTTGTCAGCCAAACCACTGTCTTTGAAACAAGATATGATCACTGGAAGCAGGATATGGACTTCCCAGATTTGTTTACCTTCATAAAATTAGAAATCAGAAATGTTTATTTGCCAGAAAACAGTACAAAAGATGATACACAATAACAGTTTCAAGTGTATGTCATATTTAACTAGTTATTATAAAAAAAATAGGACATGATATCCCTTTTTTAGTAAGATGCATAATTCGCGGAATTGATTGAAAATTTTTTATTCCGCGCAAATTTTTCCTCAATCAGAAATAAGTAAGTAGTTTGATTTGTTATTTAGCGTGTCTCAAGGATCCTAGATGATGCTGATTTGTTAGTCTATAACAAAATAGTTACGTATCTATTTTGAAGATTAGGTTGAATATACTCGTAAGACAAATATGCGACCATTTAACGGAACACCGTTGAAAGAAAAAACGCAGTTTTATCAGAAGTAAAAATATTTTAACGACAGCTTTTAAAATGATTTAAAAATAATGATAAATATGAACCCACTTGAGTGCGGTTTTTTCAATCTAAATCCTTGTTTGTCGAGTCAAGATGGCCCTTCATGAAGGAAAACTGATGTAGCATTGTAATGAGCTTAATTTTTAAGTATACCTACCTATTAGTTACATTGGTTCAATAGTTTTTTTAATACAGTAGTAAGCAAACGAACATGCGGGTTGCCTGATGGTAAGCAATCATCGCAGCCAGCTTTTTAAAATGATAAATTCAAAGAGTTTTTCTTTCGATAAACTTTTTTTTTATATGTTTGTGGTGTGGTATTTGTGGTATTTATACCCCTGATAAAAAAATGCAAAGCTTTTTAACGACTTTTCTCTGTAAAATAGTAAAAGTCTTGATTTAATACCAGAGGAGATTAATTTTAATATGTAGGTATACTATACTGTACGAAAATTGATCTGCACTTTTTTTCTGTAAACGTTGAAATAAGTATGTACGTATGGCTGTTGTTCACGTATGGAAGTCGCAAAAAAGTTAATAGGTAAGGTAGCATACCCAAATCAAAATAATAAAATCAATTAAATTTAAATTGAGTCATTTGTTAGTTAAATAAATAAATAAATATATATATAGTTGTTATCATAGACTCGTTACTTAGTTATTTCATATACTTATGTTTCATTTAATTATCATGTTCATTACTAGGATCATTTCATATAAGTAAGTAGGTAATAATAAATTGTTTAGTTAAATCAGCTGGCTACTAAAGATCAAGGCTTCGATGTTTAATCATGTAGTAAAAACTGCTAAATTAAAGTATATAAATAAGGATGAGATTCTAATAATTGACCCATACAATATTGTTAATAAATAATGAATCTAAGTTTAGTAATCCAAACATGTAATCATATGATATTTTTATTGACTTGACCAATATTAATGACATTTTGCAGTGTTCAATCCCTTGATATCAAGGGGACGGAAAAGGACATAAATATCATGTACCTATCCTTTATGGGTATTGGGTACTAATATAGAAGGATATAAAAAATCACAAATCATACAAGATTACAAAATAATTAAACCACATTATAAAAATCACTTTCTTTATTTTTATACAAAATCATAAATAAGTACTATACTATCACTAAACATAAATCACAACAAAAATGCATCATTTAATTTCTAATCCGATCATTACAAAATCATGTTTTTGGAATCATTTGCCATAACTACCAGAACTAGCTGACGCAGAAGCTTTAGCGCTAGCCGAAGCGAAGGAGCTGGAACCTCCATAGCCCCCCGAGGATCCACCACAGCCATCGCTACAACCCCCTGAGCTGCCATGGCCTCCTGAACTATCTCCTCCTCCGTAACCGCCAGATCCGCCATGACCTGAACCTAAACCTCCTCCTAAACCACCTCCGCCACCGCCTCCGTAGCCTCCAGAGAATACTAGACCAGCAGAATGCCCTAATCCACCTCCAGAGGCAAGACCGTCTCCATGGCTACTACCGGATCCTCCATAACCCCCACTACCCCCATGGCCACCAGAACTTCCACCGCCTAATCCTCCGCCCCCGCCTAATCCACCGCCACCACCGTATCCACCCCCATGTCCACCCCCATGTCCTCCTCCTAATCCCCCGGAACCATCAGATCCACCATTATCAAGAGAACCGACACTCAGGACTATTGCACCTCCGCTTCCTAAATCTCCACCGTGACCACCTAGGCCCCCAGAACCTCCGTAACCTCCAGAACCACCATGTTCTCCCCCCAGAGAACCACCGCCACCTCCACCATACCCGCCTCCAAGGCCGCCACCACCTGCGCTGGTAGAGCCTCCATATCCTCCAGAACCACCGTGGCCTCCTTCCACAGAACCACCGCCGCCATATCCTCCAGAACCACCATGTCCTCCTCCCAGAGAACCACCGCCACCTCCACCAGACCCGCCTCCAAGACCGCCACCGCCTACGCTGGCAGAGCCTCCATATCCTCCAGAACCACCGTGGCCTCCTCCCACAGAACCACCGCCGCCATATCCACCTCCGAGGCCACCTCCAAGGCCGCCACCACTACCTCCAGAACCGCCAAATCCTGCATCTCCAAGACCTCCCCCAATGCCTCCGCCGCCACCTCCGCTACCGCCCCCAAGTCCACCGGATCCGCCGTATCCACTACTTCCCCCATGGCCACCAGAGACTCCGCCTCCCAATCCTCCCCCACCTCCGTATCCGCCGCCTCCGCCTGCTCCTCCTCCGCCACTGTATCCACCTCCACCTCCGTATCCGCCTTTATCACCAAATGTGCCAGTAAACGCGAAGCCTCCAGACTTTCCGTCATCAGATTTCGTGTAAATCACTTTTTCATTCTCTCCCCCAAATCCACCACTTCCACCCCCGCCGTGACCACCGCCACCGACAAGGCCGCCTCCGCCACTAAAACCGCCACTTGCACCGAATCCTTTTCCAAGATGGTTTAACCCTTCGTGCACTTTTCCTAGGATCTGGCTGACTCCTTCTTGTATGCCTTCTAAGCCTCCCGCGAAACCGCTGCCTCCTCCGCTGAAGCCACCGCCCCCTCCCCCGCCATATCCTCCGCCTCCACCGAACCCATAGCCGCCGCCACCGCCACCGCCGCCGCCAATGCCACCGCCACTGTTACCACCACCGCCGTAACCGCGGCGCACTCTCACTGAAAATGTAAAAAAAAATACCCGATTATTTAGAGAATAAGTTGTGATCATTTAAATATCTGTGATGGACATACACTAATTTGTTCTGACAAGTATAGAACTATACTTGACTGATAGCAGTTAGAGTTAGAGCCTCATATTTTGTCAAATATATTTATTTTTTAAAGTATGAGAAAAATGTATTGTGCTGTGCTTTTAAAAGTTCATGTATTTATTTTGAAAGGCACACGAAATCGTAAAATCTACGAGTATATATATAAAATTCTTCCGTTACTGACGAAGTGACTGACAGACAACGCACAGCAAAAACTACTGGGCGTAGGAAGTTGAAATTTGACATGTAGGTTCCTTGGGGAATGTAGGGGAGCCCTAATAGAGGATTTTTCAAATTTTCCACGGGAAGAAAATCCCGGATCCATGCTAGTATACGATTATTCAAGTAAGAAATTTATATTCACCTGCAGCATCGCTAAAGCTCAACGCGAAGCACAACAAAGTAACACACACCGTCTGCCTCATGTCTACTTAGTGGCTTTACTAACTTAGAATTATCATTTAGCATCCTTTTATATCATTAGTATAATTGAGAAAACGTGTGGTCGGACTACACGCGTGGAACTACGAAGAAACAATTAGTTTTTATTATAAGTGGTAATAACGTTCAAGAAGGTAAATATGATTCGCAGAGCCTTTTTTGTGGGTGGATTGGGCTTCGTCGTATCGTAAGATCTTCGCTCGGCTGGAGCCTTGAAATACCCAAATGTTTATTCGATTCTTGAAATATAGTATCTTGATATCTCATAAGGTCTTTTTTTTGTAGTACTTAGTATGTAGTGTTTATTTTATGTATGGTGGACTTGCTTTAGAAGCTCTCTACATTTGCTCTACATAGATTCAAAAAAATCTTTTCGAACATTTCGAATTTCTGTTGAGAGTTTAGAATGGAGTTTGAATTGAAACTCCATTCTAAACTCTCAACAGTTAATTAAAATACAGTATTTATCAAACACCTTTTTCAATCCTTTAATGTATATTTTAAAAAAAACTTCTCACATACAAGTATATTTAAAGATCTTAGATAAAAAAATAGAGAAATAATTGTGGGACAGCAGTCTGTCAACATACGCGAAATCGGCCGAGGACTATGTGATGAACACTAAAAAGGTATTTTGAAAAAAAGGGTGAAAAGCTGCGGTCAAATTAAGTAATCAAAATTGAGTAATTTGTCTATGGAATAAAGATAACCATAACCAGTAATAGGGTATTTGACAAGGTTTTTTTTATTTGATTTATGGAAAGATTATGTAAAAGTGTAGTAACAAACTGTTTTTATTTTTTACAATTTCGACCTAATTATCAAGTTATATCTAATTAAAAGTACCAAAAAATCCGATGCCCCGAAAAAATCCGATCACCTTCTTGTCAGTTCACGAAACAAACCCGAGCTCCACACCCGCGCGGGCCCAGTGCCGGCGGGGAGAGGCGCACCGAGTAGGGAAAACACCTGTGTGACGTCACCGGGCTTATCGGAAGTGTTCGGTAACTGTTCGGCGTATTCCGTTGGTATGAATTTTCAATTTGAAATAACTAGGTAATTAAATCGAAAATAAAAAAAATAAAAACAGTTTGCTATAAAACTTGTACATGATCTTTCCATTTATTCAAAAATATGTTGAAAAATTACACCTTGTCAAATACCCTATTGGTAAAGCAAACATGATCTATACATATAATAAAAAAGTAAAAATATTTTGTCTGTACATTTAGTATTTTTTAATGGAATGGATAATGAAATAAATGAGGGAAAGAATAATAGAAAGCAAATTTTTTTTTTAATTTCTTGTCTTTTTGTCTGTCTGTCTTTCTGTCTTTTGTTGTATAGCTATTAAGCCTGGGCAATATATAGGCTATAATTGATTTTGAAAACTGGACACCTGATGAAGAACCTCAACAGAACTGCTAAACTATAAGAAATATGAAAATGGTACCTTTGCAAAAGTTTATCAATCTTACATTTTATGCAAATAAAGAAATTTGAATTTGAATTTGAGCATTTTCTGTTGACGTATAAAAATCGAAGATCAGAATCATCTGATGAAGAATTCCAAGAGACCAGCTACACTATTACATATATGGAAATGGCGCCTTAGCAAAAGTCGTTCAACCTGATGATCATTTTCTGTTGACGTATAAAAATTGAAGATTATGGAACATCTGATGAAGAACTCCAAGAGACTACTCGTAGCTACACTATAAAATAAATGGGAATGAGGCCTTAGCAAAAGTCGTTCAACCTGATGAGCATTTTCTACTGACGTATAAATAGACAGAACACGGGATAGGACAAAGAGGGACTCGGGGTGGGAGTGGTTGTACATGGGAAATTGTAGATAACAAGCAGACTAAGATCGTTTATTGAATTAAATATCACTTTTGATTCATTTTAACACCGCGACTGTACTACGAGTACCTAATATGCCAATCCGCGGGATAAAATAACGCGGGACACGGGATAACCAAATGGCTGAAATTTTGAGTACTGGAGTTCAGGTTGCTACAGTTTGGAACACAAAAAGATTTTTCATTTAAGCGAAACGCACGCGGGCGAAGCCGCGGGCAACAGCTAGTAATAGATAAATTCATTACAATCCTAGATCACTATTAAATGAATGCTTAACTAATTCATCTTCTGACCTCAGCTTCTACAAATAGTTACTATAGTTGATGAAATTTTATAGTGCAACTAGCAGCAGTCACGATGGATAACTGCTATTAAACAAATGCAGAAAAATACCACATCCGTGTACACAGTTAGTAAACAACGGAAAATAGGTATGGTCGGATCTTTATCGAAGCTCAAACAATGAAAAAATATTTAAGGAAGAGTATTTCCTTATTTCTCAAATGAGTTTAGATAAACAACTCTTTAATTTTAACCGTAAATTTATTTTTTGTTGCTTTTCGAGGATAATTAATAAATTAATTCATTTGTTATGAGTAAGCTGTGAATAGCCCGAAAGTCATTCTAAAAATCCAAGTGAATATTTGAGGTTTTACCATTAAAACCGAGGGTAATAAGTACATACAATACATAAAATCTTGTGTTTTTGTATGTTTTGTTTATAATAAAACGAAAATAAAATGTGTATTTGGCATTTATTTAACATATTTTATTATTTAACAACTAAACAGTGCACTTCATTTTTGGAACGAAACTAGTTTGTATTTGTGATAAGAGTAAGGTTGACGTAAATAAATACCTTTTTATTAAACAACAAAAATGTTTATCTCTAGTTTTGATCCCCGATGAAAGTGTCTGTTCAATCGTAACGTATGTTATCGATATTCATGGCTTTGGCTTACAAACCTATACAAACTTACAATTAACTATTTAATGTAATTCTAATCGCAATAACAATTTAACTTATTACGGCTTATGCTCTGGCCGATGTTGGGGCGCACCATAAGCGGTGGCGTGACTGGTGGCAACTCCTCCCCGACCAGTGCTGTAAGCATTAGCAATGGCCGTGGCGCCTCCTGAACCACCACCGCCATTGGCAGACCTCCCTCCCCACCCGAAGAACATAGGGAAATACGCCGAAGCTGGCATTCTTGGCTGGTATTCCTCCTCATCATCATCATCTACCGGTCTCTTGGCTTGTGTCTTTTTTGAGACTCTCTTTTTAGGAGTCCGCACTGGAACTTCGTCATCTACTTCAGGCTCCAAGATTTCAGGTACGATGGTAGTTCTAGCGGTGGTGGAAAAGAGTTCAGTCCTTTCCGTCGGGTCAGCGATTTCTGTCGGCTCAGTCACGATGGGTTTTTCAGGCGACTGGGGGAAGAAGACTTCGTTCTGTTGGGGTGGGGGGTAGTTAAATTCTGGTTGTTGCACTTGTCTACGCCTGTCGGGGTAGTAGTACTGGCTAGAAGGCTGGGGTTGGTTTTGTTCGGGCTGCCGGAACATAAAGGCAGCCATGCCGCCCCCTACTGCGCGGGGGTTGTAGTAGGGGTTGTAATAACGACTGAGGACCATCCCACCGCGGGAGCTGTCGCTTGAGCCGAAGGATACTGTAACAATATAATTATTTGTATAAAAATACTCACTATTCGATTTATTTTCCAATATAAATAAATATTTTTTTTTCATCATTGAAAAATAATTTCTTGTGAAATAAAAAAGTAGATAAGACAATTTTATATTCATATTATAGAGATGGGGTGTGATGAGGATTATAGAGATAAAATAAAATAAAAATAAATAAATGAAGAGAAAAATTGTAATTTGTAGATAGATACAAAGCGGTTTCAAAATATAATAATAATGTAGAATCTGCTTTTCAAGTAACACTAAACACAATCTGGGACAACAACGAAACAAACAGAGCTTGTAGCTGGGGCAAAATGTTCTAGACCATAGCCATAATAAGTACATCCTACTGTTGGCTATAAACAACATAGATAAAAGATCCTTGATCAACATCAGGTGACCTGCTTGCTTGCCGCCTTATTTTATAAAAAAAAACACAAATTTAAAAAAATACATTTAACTTACGTGTATCCATATCAGATCCATAATAATAATTCGGGTATGGATAAGGGTACGCTTCAGCCAGCCACAACACGGAACATAAAGCAACCAGGGACTTCATCATCCTCTGTTATCCAGTATACAGTTGTTTAAACACAGTGTTGTTCAGCATACAGCTACCAGGCTAGTGTGGACCACAGGCAGACCTCAGTTTATATACTCCAGACGATCTGGACTCATTGGGATGCGCGCCACGCAGAGCTGCGCGGGCACACGTTTCGCCCGTCATTTTACACCATTCGCCAGAGTTCTCCAACCGTTATGGGAAACTGCACATTTGGACGTCCTAGTCGGGAGATGCTAGCCACGTTTGAATTTAACTGCCTTGTTTTAGACTTTTTGCAATTTGCTATATATTTTTAGATATGCATTGTTTTAGGAAAATTTGGTAGGACACATTCGTTTTATCAACTTATTGTTGTTGTTGGGAAGAAAACAAATTCTATCGAATTCTCTTCAAATAATGCTAAGCTAAGCAAGCATACTTATAATAATCATTTTAATATTTAAAAAGTACACTTTATTATTTACTTTCTTCTCTCTTCTCTCAGCCGAAAGACGTCCACTGCTGGACAAAGGCCTCCCCCAAGGATTTCTTCATGGGGGGTTTTGCCGTAATCGCCACGCTTGGCAGGCGGGTTGGCGATCGCAGTGTGATGGCATAGTACGCGGAAAGATGCTGCTGCCCATCCTCCGGTATTTTTAAATCCCTTAGTCGCCTCTTACGACACCCAACGGGAAGAGATGGGTTGGTGCTATTCTAGGGCCACACCACAGGCCACCTTTTTTACCAAATTAATTTATTTGTTAGCCTGTATAAAAACGATATTTACATGTTTTGCTTTTCTTGAACAAAGTTTATCTGTAATACCTAGAATGACTGATGGGTTCATTCAAGACTATGTCTCGATTCAAGACAGACTCGTAGACATTGTTTACAATAATACTACAGTTCTCAGAAACTATACAAACCTTATGATACAGATCAAAAATAATAGTAATGCTTGTTCACATTTCCTGAAGGGCAGTGTAAAAATGGACTTAAAATAAAGTAACTAACATAGTACCTATAGGTACTTTAGGCTTTAGCCCAGCAGTGGGACCTATTAGCTAAAAAAATTACGTATAAATGTTTCATCTGAAACTTATGTCTTTTTCTTGATAAATTAATAAAAACTCTATCTCATACTCGTTAGTTTTGTGAGATAAAGTAAATAATAAATCTTCTCTTTTGTGGTACATGATATAATTTCAGTATTTTTTAAAATCCTTTTGATTTAATTTAAATGACCATACTAATTTTAATACACGCCTATAAAGAGCTTAACATCACGAAAAATCTGATACCCAAGGTTTAATACGTCACCCTTAGCGACCTAAAAAGTAGTAAATCTCTCTATAAGTTGATTTATATCTTCATAAAACAAAATGGTCATTTATTGGGTTGCCTACCTTTCTGTATTCAGTCCATGCGGTCATTTGAGGACGGCGGCGTGGCCGAGCTGATGGTATCGGGTTAGTTCGTCTACCATTTGTCGAGATACCATCGCCATCACGGCATTTCACCAGCTAAATGGTCCCAGCCAAATTTGCGAGACTACACGTAGGCTAGGCTATTTAAAAAAGCGTATTCGTTAAGCTACATTCCTTCCGCGAAGTGTGTTGCTCGAATGGAAAAATTCTTGATGAACATAAAATGTAGTTGATGATAAAATACCATTGTCCCTACATAGAATCAAATTAAGTTTTTGACTTCTTCAAGGTGATAGTCTTTTATAACAGGAATGAGCATGGTTAGAACATTTCAAATTCTATTAAAATCAACTTTTAGTTAAATAGGCTATTTAACCAACAACAGTTGATTTTGAATGAAACATCATCATCATCACATATAAGAATTATGTTCTTGTCGGTGGAGCATCCTCCATGTATCTATCTTCCGCCATCTTTCATCTTCTTCTTTGAATGAAACATACGTTACGTTAATTTTTTGTTTTATACTTCGGGAAAATCTTAGGTTGTAGATATAAAACCTATTCAAATTATTCCAGTACGAATTTGCAAACGTCCTTTAGTAGGCTCACGAATATATGCCGGAAACGTGTATGTATAATAATGTATATGTCATTAGTATGTGCGGTATATACCTGTGATTCATGCTGCGGACTGCAAAACATGATAACACCTGTATTTCTGTCCGCTCCCTGTATTTAAATAGTCCTGATAAGATCGTTATTTTCAACGGCTTATTTGGCAATTCTTTTTTGAAAATTTAAATAATATTTATTTGTTGCTACAAAACACACATACAGTTTTCATACAAAACAATTCTATCCTAATACTAACTGATATTATAAATGCGAAAGTGAGTTTGTTTGTTTATTACCTCTTCACGCTTTATCTACAGAAACAATCTTCCTGAAATTTCGCATACCCATAGTTAAAAGTACTGAGAAGGACATATACCTTTTATCGTGGGAAAAAGCACTGATCCCGCAATTCACGCGGGCGAAGCCGCGGGCAAAAGCTAGTTTATAATATTAGTTAGGATTAGGATAAATCTAATCTATTTCAAACTACGGAAAAAATAAGAACTTTGTTTCAAACATTCATTTGTAAGAAATCAAATGTTGTCAACCTCAATGCATCAGATCTTGCATGACAATTGCATTGTAAGTGCAGTGACGTGATCCCAGCCTGTCTGAGTTAGGTCTGCGCTGCGCCTGCGTTGACAAGCTTCGCCATTCTATGTAGATCGACATTTCGACGTCAGTCGCATTTTCCTGCTCTTTGTGCTGTCCAAGACGGGTCATTTGCATGCAAGCCTAGCCTGCTAGGGACAGACGTAGTGCTAATAAATGTATAAAATGGAATAATTTATAATTTTGATTAAAGTGTGAATAGGTATTTGAAATTGTGAAACGTAAAAGCTCTTATGTCTGTTCTATTCTAGATGTTGTATAAATTATTATGAACAATAAATATTTAGGTAGGTTTATAATTGAAGTGACTGAAAGAGGACCTTGCAGCAAAAGGGAGGCAAATCCAATTTTCTAAACTTGTGGGTAATAAGAAAAAACTTAATAAAAAAATATATATTAGCGTTATGTTAACAAGTAATATGTATTAGTAAAATATGACAAGTTCTGTATATTTTAACGTCATTGATAGGGTAAAAAATGTCATATTAAAAATTCTGTGATTTTTTAAAGTTTGGATTTGCCTCCGTTTTGCACCAAAGTTGCCAAAAAATGAAGACCTTTTATTATTTAATGCATAATAAAAGACTTTTATATCAGTATTTTTTAATTGTTATTACCGTCGATCAGAACATTAATAACAAATCTTTTAAAAAAGAGAAGATAACTGATATGTTCTAGAACAAAAATTAAGTTTAAAGGTCGAATTCAGCCTTATCGTCGTCATCTTCAGTTGAAACTTCATCACTCGGTCCTACTGCTTCACACTGGAGAGCACTGTAGTAATAAAGTTTGTTTGGTGTAACGTAGTTTTTTACCAACTGCATCACATCCTTATATTTAGCCAATTTCAATGGCAATGGGTGATTGTATAGTGGTTTCTCAGGCATAAGAGATAGGTGAGCCTTAGTATTTCTCATTATCGTAAAATATTCAAATAATGGCATTCCTGTTGAAACACTAACTGCAATAGTTTCAATATGGCTCTTACTATATTAAAAAATACGATACTGAGATATTTTAAATCGAACTTTCTCAACATTGGTTATAACTTTTTTGAAATATCCTCCATAATGTTGGCCGAAGTCTAGAATCATATTTTGTACCACGTACACAACTTTAAACTTTTTAGAAGCCTACTTAATACATTCGTCATATTCAGAAGCAGTAAATACGTAATCTTTCTTCTTTATATATTTTTCAATTTACCAATGACGCAATACTTTCGTTCGTTGCAAAAAAGAGGCAAGTCCGGACTTGTCCCTTTCTTGCACCAAACAGACATAGGTGGCAGATCCAAATTTGCTTATAACGCGCTTGTTTTTCATCGGATCTGCCTCTTTTATGCATCAAAAGATAGCATTTTTTTTGTTAAAATTACTAGTGAAAAAACCAGTAACGGTAAAAAATTGGATCTGCCTCCCTTTTGCTGCAAGGTCCTCTTGAACTTTACATCTTTGAATAATCATATCGACAAAAATATAAAAATAAAATTATTAGCATAGCATACGGTTTATATGGTACTTTTTATGCCAATTTTTTATGGATTGAGCCTCGGGTCGTGGCTAGTACCTATTAAAATAGTTTTGATTAACAAATTTCCTCCGTAGTCAAAGAGCGTGTAGAGCGGACGTGCCTGTTTTCTCGATTCAATCGATTTGATTTATCGATTCTGGATCAGCACTCACTTAGAATCGACAATTTTTATCCTCTTTTATTTAACGTCATTGTTAGTAAGTGCTTGAATAGAAATTAATTAATTTACATAATTTTGCTATCGCGCTTTCAAAAGACATCAACGCGTCTTTTTTTTTTGTATTTTTTAAACATAAATTAATCCCCTTAGAACCGTAGGTTCCATTACATATTACTGATGAATCTAATTCATGATCACGTAGATCTTCCAAATCTTTGATTTTAAAGATTTAACGTATTTTATTTTTAGGTACATATGAATCTTTTCTCTAAAAACGAATGACATGATTACTCGTAATATAACTAGGATATATCACAACAGATGATGTTCCCAAAAGCCAGCAATGCCCTATAGGGCAGTGGGTTTTTGCCTTACGTCACGACGACCATGCCGGGTATGACAAGTGGTATTGTTTCCACAGATTATATCATCGGTTACTCATTGTAATCACAATGACTATGGTTTTACTCTCATTTCAGATTCATGTACAGTCGGGACAGAGAAAACTAACCACACTGAATCCTAGGGGTCAGGACCCTTAGACGAAGTCAGATTTTAATATCGAAATCGAAGTTCGCAAACGCTAAAATGTATATAGGATGACATAAGGTAACGCTAAATCTCGTGGTCGATCGCCATCGTCATCGCAAGTTCATAGAGAAAACGATTCGAAACCATAGAGTAACGAACTGTTTTTTCGCTTATTTCCATACATTTGACGCTCGCTTTCGCTTTGATGACGGCATAGAATTGTTTTTGTCATCTGTCGTAACGATTACCAACTTAGATATCGTATCGCTCCGAATCAAATGAAACTTTAGCTAAACCTGCAGGTTTATGTTCCCCTGACTGTACAAAATGTTTAGCAAGGACTTCTGCGGTCCGTGTTGCTCTATGACAAAAATCAGAGAAACAATGTGTTAAATCGTACATGTTTTATATTTTTGGTCTAAAAACTGTTTATGAAATAACATAATTAACTAAAAAAATATCTTCAGTATGTAAAGCAGAAACATAACCAATCTTTTTATTAAATCTGAAGGACGATTTTTTAAAATAAACTAAATATAAACTATAAAATTTCGTTTCGCTCACAGATACGTCAACCCTTTTGGGGTTAATGTGAAGTTTAAGTTTTATTTATTGTATTTATTTGTAATATCTGTGGTAATATCGTAGTAGTATCATATTATGAAACTACTATCATTCAAACGATATCAATAATTCAATTCAAACGGGCAATTTCCGGCTCAATTCTGAAGATTTTCTTTGCTATTTATAACTAACAGTCAAGTAAATCTAAATTATATCTCCATTGAAGCTCCTTATTTAAGATGCAGTATACGCTGCTATAATTTTATTGTTCTTCTATAACATAAATCCGCCAAAACACCTGCGAATAGCAGAGACAGAATATAAATCCTAACTAAGGTCATATCCTAACTGAATTTAATTACACAAACTCAGACAATACTATAAATTTTCGCTTAGACAATAGAACGGAATTAGCCATTAATGAATTTTTCATAGAGTTTTTTTGAGACAAAAAAAAATTTCAATCCAAAATCAATATAATTAAATACGTTTATGGGTTGTTAATTCAAATTAGTGTATTTATAAATCAGAAATTTAAATAACAACTACTTAATAGTTTGATCTTACGAGATGTTATAAAATTAGATCATTTTTTGAGTAACATATAAGTAAAATGTTGAAAAGAAAAATGAATAAATGAATGGTTATGCAAATCTTTGGCTTGGGATAAATATTTCAATACCGAATAATAATAGAAGAATATAATACGCGAAATTTTCATAGGCGATGTGCTACCACCTTTTACTCCTATATCTGAATCTCCAATCCACCAATAAGCCCAATATGCAGCTTCTTCTTCTTGGCGTGTCGATGCCATTCCAACGATCAAATTGCTCCCGAAAAGTGTTTCGCCACTTTTACAGCCTAATCGGTGGCGGCCATCAGGTCATCCCGAGTGCAGGTGTTAGGGCACAGGGGGCAGGACAACAAATGCTCCATAGTTTGGGGAGAGACACCACACTCGCAAACATTTTGTGAGTTAGGTATAAACCCCCACCTAGCCAGGCTGTCTTTACACCGTAATATGCAGCTTATCGTGGTCTTTGAATTTAACGAAATCTGACTCTGTCTACCCCGTAAGTAATAAAGTCATGATACTTATCTGTACCTATCGATTTCACCAATAACCCCACCATCCAGCGAATTATGTTCGAGTCTCGCGTCTCTTGATTTTATTCCTTACGGGGTAGTATCTGTATTTTTACTACTAATCCTATCCTTAATCCTAATCCTAACTTATATTATAAATGCGAAAGTGAGTTTGTTTGTTACCTCTTCACGCTTTATCTACTGAACCAATCTTCCTGAAAATTCGCGTTTATATAGTTAGAAGTACTGAGAAGGACATTGGGTAGCTTTCATCCCAGGAAAAACACTGTTCCTGTAGGAAATTCACGTGGGCGAAGCCGCGGGCATAAGCATACATATAACGGTAACTAACTAGAAATATCAGTATCGAAAACGACTTAAAGCTACGAAAACTGTTAAGGATTCGTTCGTGTGAATATTTAACATTGCCAAAACATTCGCAGATCCGGCAGAGAAATTGCCGCGCCTTCTGGGAAGCGATAGCGACGCGCGGACTTGTAAAATAACTAATCGCGAAATTTGTGTGCGCTGAACTGTGCGACACTTTACTTGTAGGGCTGACAATTTGCTTTTTGGAAAATCTAAGTTTGTACTTAGAAATAGGCGACTTATTCCGGGTGGGATTTGACTATAGGTACTCCCATGGGAAACATGCATGATCATCTACTTTTTCTCTCAGCTGGATTTGAGTATAGACAAGTTCTGAACTCTAAATTATAAAAAATTAAATAAAAAAAAAAATATTAGATAATTAATAAGTACTAGCCGCGCCCTGGGGCTTTTCTAGCTTATAATTTCGGGATAAAAAGTACCCTATGTGCAATTTTACCCGTATACCAAATTTCATCGAAATCCGTCCAGTAGATTTTGCGCGAACTCAAAAACTCACATCCAACTTTCGCGTTTAATATTAGTAGGATTAAATCTTGGTTGTTGGAACCTCTTTTTAAGCAAAAATATGCCTGTCTCCGCTCTTTCATAACAGTTATTCTTTTTACCTAATAATACCTAAATCTATTTAATATTAATTTCTTGAATTACAAATGCACTGTACATTCTATATAATAGTGATTATCATAACACTAGACTGATATTCTAAAACTATCTTCATGTCAGTATTCTTTATTAACTTTAGATATAAAAATAAGAAGAGTCAACATAACACCACCAAATTTAACACATATCGTTAACAACTTTTAACAACCCTACCAAACCTAATTTTTTAACGGTGGTAACACAAACTTTACCATGATTGTATTCAAATAGATATGGTTTTTATTTGGATGACTTATACAGGTTGGTATTAATTATGTTTCAAATATGTTACAGATTACAGTGTATCTGTTAAAATAATTCAGAATTTCAATAAATCATAGTCATTTAATAGCTAGCGGTTTATTAATCCTGGCATTTATGGTTAATCTATAACAAAACCGTAAAATAATACATATAGGTAAAATTTTTACTAAGAAATCGCTAACATGGGTTATTGGCAATAGGTAATTGTTATGTAGTCAAAGTACCTAGTTATGAATAATCGGTGGAAAAATAAAACTTTATTAGGCGATGCTTAGAAATTGTTTAAAATACGTATGTACTTAAGAGCGAAAAAATTACTTGTCTGAAAAAATAGCCAACTTGCATTTAATCGGTCATTATAGTTCAAATGTATGATTTGTGTAAGTTTTTTCTCGAAAAAAAAAAAACATTCGAGATCTGAAAATTTTGTGGAATCCCCCTGTACCTGAGTAACACGCGCAGCCCGTACATTATTCGTAGCGCGTGCGCATCTCATTGGCGCGTGAGTTGTCTAGAATACCATTACAATTTGACACTACACTGTTCCTCTATGATACACCGACAATATATTTATTTTGTGCCGACAATGCCACCTAAATATAGTTACTTTTTGTATTTATGATGCTGTTTTAGGAAAAAAAAACATTTTAAGTAATGTTAGAAACGTGCGTTTATAAATGGCTTTTTAAAAACTTTTTGTGCTATAAAACTAGAAATAGCGTCAAAATGACTATTTCATTTGTAAATAATAAATAAAGAATACTACTGGCAAGAGGTAGTTTGCTAAACCCGTACACTAACAGGCTCTTGATTAAAAAAAATACAAAAGTCCTATATCGTGCCTCAGTTGTGTCTCAAAAGCCAAAGAAATCGTAATAAAACATAGAAGTCTTACAGAGATCTTGTCGCTTTAGTTCAATTTCTTTGGATCTTGAGACACAATTGAGACACGACATCTAGAAACTTAATACTAAGTTTATTTGTTACTACGTTACAATTCATGCAACTATACTTATTTGTAAAAACGTAAAAGATTTGTATGATAAAACAAAAACCTTCAAAATTGCGAACAAAATGTATGGGTATAAATTTAAGCGGCCAAAATATAGTTCTACAACTTTGCCAATAACATATAGTCGGCGTAGCAATACATAGTACGAGTAGGTACTTGAACTATTATGTATTCTGTCGTATGAGTCAATTTTAAATGCTACAACATTTTGCTTTTTTATTCAGTTAGGAGAAATTCAAATCGAATTCATTTCCCTAGGTATATCTCAAAAAAATGTAATATTTCGAGTATTTTCAATCGACTTTAAAAATGGAGTTCTTTAAATTTGGTACCAGAGCATTAGTCTATACATATAATAAGACAGTAAAAATATTTTGTCTGTAAATTTAGTATTTTTAACTGAAATGGATAGAGGGACACTTAAAAAGAATAATAGAAAGCAAAAAAACTTTTTTGATTTTTTTGTCTGTCTGTCTGTCTGTCTGTATGTATGATCACGCTAATCTCCGAAAGTACTGAACCGATTTGAATGAAACTTTTTTTGTTGTATAGCTATTAAGCCTTGGCAACATTTAGGCTATAATTTATTTTGAAAACTGGAACACCTGATGAAGAACATTAACAGAACAGCTAAACTATAAGAAATATGGAAATAGTGCCTTAACAAAGGTAGTTCAACCTGATGAGCATTTTCTGATGACGTATAAAAATTGAAGATCTGGAACATCTGATGAAGAACTGCAAGAGACCAGCTACACTATAACATAAGTATATGGAAATGGCGCCTTATTAAAAAAGTCGCTCAACCTGATGAGCATTTTCTGCTGACGTATAAAAAGTGAAGATCTGGAACATCTGATGAAAAGCTCCAAGAGAGGCAGCTAGTCATATATAAGTAAATAATTATGTAAAAATCTACCAACTTCTTCTTTAATAGGTAATATTTATTGTTTATGTTAACAACACATCAAATAACACAAAATGTAGAATTAATTGGCAAAACGACGTCTGCGCAGTTAAACGTCTAATTTGACTGATATTGAAATTAAGTAATTTTGCATTCGACTACTGTTCAAAAGGTACAGTGAACTTTACATCAGCCTACTCAAATTCATTGGAAATTCGCCGCTTTTACCGCCGCGTAGATTCATAATGGGTAACTTTATATGCATTTGACTGTACTACTGTTACTGAATCTGCAAGGCAATTTAATCTTTAAGGCAAGGCAATAAGGTCTTTGAGGTATGACTGCACTTATGATTCTTGACTGTACACGAGTACAGGCGGTAGTTAATTATGTCTGCATCTACACAGACAGATTTATTGTATTAACTTCTGGGACATTGCAATAGTGCTCGCTCAATATGTATGCAATTATACAGAACGAGATGTATATTTTAATTATTTACTAGCTTTTGCCCAAGACTTCTCTCTCTCTCATCTGAACACTTTCCCGGTTACATCCTCAGCGTACGCGTCGGAGCCCAGGGTCCGCTTTCCCACCTTTTCTTCTCCACTTCGCACGGTCTTCGGTATCCTTAGTTGTGAGATATTGGCACCCATATCCTCTTTTGCCCTAGACTTTATCCGCGCGGTTTGTTTTCTCCTTTACGAAAATATCATAAAACAAGGTAAATAGGTAAGATAAGATAAAAAAATATTTATTGCTCTCCATCCAATCTTACACTTAAATCTCACAATTAGGTAGCAGTTTGATCTCAGATAGCAGTTAGATTGGGGAGACTGGTGACTGATGTAGGCAGGGTCTGTATTACAGTTCTCCAGAGCTCTCCTTTCTGGATGCGTAATCTAAAACGAAGGTAATTAGTAATTTTGTTTCGATTGTACATCATTATGTCTCTGAAGGTGACTAGGATTGCCCTTGAGCCATCCAGACATCCTTAAATGTTGCAATATTCAGTAATAACTTCTAAGTTATGACTATTCGAGTTCAACTGGGTCTTTAATAAAATTCATTCATTCATTTCATTTTTTTACTTACAATTAACATAAAAGAGGCATTGTACATTACATATATTAACCAGTGCTATGTATATTTATCTTCACAAATATCTTCATCATCTGTGTGATTTGTCCGTATATATTTATTTATTTATTTATTTATCATCATCACCAGTATCAGCCATTTTATTGTCTCCACTAGTGAGGCACCGGCCTTCCATATCGATGGATATATCTCAAATGTCTTATAGTCTAGGAATAATTAACATATTTGGGCTTCATCTCGGAGACTCTTGCGCCATCTTGGAGACTGGTCCTGGTGTTGGTGCGTCCTTGCCGTCCGGCGGTGGGGGTTTTCACATGGAGCGAGGACTCCACCACCACCTCCTCGATGAAGGGTACGCTGTCGCCTTCTGGAAATTCATGTCAAGCTATCTAAAATTCCTTCTAATATAATAAATGCGAAAGTTTGGATGTAAGTTTATGAGGATGTTTGTTACTCAATCACGCAAAATCAACTGGACGGATTTCGATGAAATTTGGACTGACATAGTGATCTATCAACGCACAGCCCAAACCACTGGACGGATCGGGCTGAAATTTGGCATGAAGGTAGATGTTATGACGTAGGCATCTGCTAAGAAAGGATTAACGCGAGCGAAGCCGCGGGCGCCAGCTAGTCTAATATATGTATAAAATACTAATCAGTCAGTCATCGGCCAATTTTATATACACAGACAGATTGAAGCAGTGATGGTCGAGTGGTGTAATCGACATGTCCATGTGAATTCTACCAGTGCCTCATGAGTTTGTATACCAATCTGAATGATGTATTTGGATAGTGTCATGTCATCTGAGTAGGTTTGTTAAAGAAATTATCCTTTCACTTTATCTTCAAAATCGAATTAACTTTTTCATACAATTGCCTGTCTGACCTGTTTTTTGGCCACTTAAACTACCGTTATTCAATTTATTATGTTTATAATTAATTACACGTTTCCAAGTTAACGACAAAAATACAGGTTTCTGTCGCGGTTGCCAATCTCAATATTAATCATCTCTTTACGACAATTTATATTGAGATTTTTTGTAATTAGACTTTTATAGGATTTACTTAAAAATCATTCATATCAATTTATTTATTACTAGCGACCCGCCCCGGCTTCGCACGGGATATAAACCTTCCTCTTGAATCACTCTATCTATTAAAAAAAACCGCATCAAAATCCGTTGCGTAGTTTCAAAGATTTAAGCATACAAAGGGACATAGGGACAGAGAAAGCGACTTTGTTTTATACTATGTAGTTATTTAATTAAATAATAGATTTGTGATTTGCCTTGGCTTTGATTTTGTTACTTTATAGATAAAATCAATAATAATCACTGTTTATTTGTCATATTATGTAACTAGCATAGGTCTGGGACTTCGTTCCCATGGGAATTTCGGAAAATTTGCTGTGATGGATCAGATTAGGAGTCTGTACTCTTCGGGAGTAACTTATAAGTAAGTTTTCTTATGATTTGTCTTAGTTGGCTTCTAATCTGAGTAACAATTTTAAATTTATTTCTCAGTTTTAAAAGAAGCCTTGTAATGTGATTGTTAACAAATATATGAGTCACTGTTATCATTGTAAATATTGTCCTCATGACACACATGCTCTCTGACCGCCAATGATTCAACGTATTCAACAACAAGTTAAATTAATATTTTCGCCCATAATCCATATTGATTCGATATTTTTTTGTTTTTGTATAGTACTGGCCGAAAATAAATTCTGTTGAGAAACATTAAGATTTTTTTATTTAGGTTACTGATTAAGACTATGACCAGCTAAGTCCACTAAATAGGTATGATGGGTCATCAGAAGGCCTTTTGAGTAAAACAATAGGAATATGACTTAATATAGACTACAAATAAATGTTGCACCAAGTGTTCTTGTATTGTTTGTAGCCTTGAGTTTATTCTCATGTTATATTATGCACAAGATACTTTGGACTGACACACAATTTCTAGGTATTTTAGAATTCTAAGAAAGAAAACTATTTTTAGAGGTCATGAATAGAATCCAAAAATATAAAATTCTAATATAGATCTGAAGCTCTGAACACAAATGCCGAGCTAAAACAATACTTACTACTTCTTTTATAATGCTTCTTCTTTCAGGCAAATGATTTGCTAAAATAATCTAAATTAAACTGAAAATGTTAAAGAGACGTTTCTCTACCTTCGTTCGACTCTATCTTACTATAACCTTATTAAAAATTAAACTTACGGTTATTCCCGACCTGTAGACTAGTCTGTCGCTGTGGCGCAGCGTGGCATAGCAACACTGTGGCTGTGGCAAGCAACAACGGTAGCACACGCATGGCAGACTGCTGGTTGGTAGTGGATAACTTGTTATACTGTGGCGAGTCTGCGCAAACGCGCAGACATTGGTGTCGCGGCCCTGTCACGTGTGGTGCTTAATTCTCAGATGAAGTACTAATTATTTCTTTATTTATATTTTGCTTATTAATAAAAAAATATATATTTGAAATATAAAAACCGCGTTAGTCAAAATGATTAATTTTGATAAATTAATAATTAAAATCATAATCATTTCCTACCCTATATTTTGATGTAATGTGAAAATGAAATATATTATATCAATTATCGTGAGGTACTTACGTGGAATAAAATCCACGCAAGGACTTTTTTTGTTGTCAATGTTAATGGAGTGGTATGCCATTTTACTCATTAGATTATAAAGATAATCACATTCATCAATGTCTCACGATGTTTTCCTTCACTGAAAGCAAGTGATGGTCTATAAAAACTACCATACATATGTCATTCACTGCACAATCTCACGAAGCACGTGTAGGAATGGAATCTGAGACCACAGGCGGTCGTTTTAACCACTTGACCACCACCTACTTTATATATGTTTTTTCTCTACGGCAGGACGAGTTGTAGTTTGCAGAATAACCCTATCAAGTTGCATAATCCAGGAGTGGGTGTTCGATTTCCAATGCTGATTGCCAACATAATTAGCTTGAGGCAATAGCACATGTAACGATTTGTTTGTTTATTTATATGGCAACATTTATTTAAAAAAAAACATTATCCAACAATATAAAAAGCTGTAAGGATAGGAGAAATGAAAATCAAATACATTTTTTGTGTCTTTATAAAGGAAAAATGTACTTAATCATCAAAATATTCTTATTTTCAACTTAAGTCTCAGTTGGGTCATAAATTAGGCCTTCATATTTTTGGTTACGTTTCACCCATAGAATCTAGAATTTTTTTTTCTTCTATGTATATAAATTAGCTAGTTTTGTTTTTAGGACATTTTTTTACATTGATATAATAGCTACACTGCGGGACTATGATACCGTAAAATGTCTCGATGAAAAGTAACCTAACATAAAATATTTGTTTAAAAAAAATCATAAACAGATATAATTTATTTCGGATTCAGCGCCAAAAATTTATGAACGGATTGAAATGGGGATACAGCCAGCCCCTTGGTAGACTAATCTGTGGTGGTTGTACAGGCTTAAATATATCCTTCGGGAACCATGGATCTATACTCTTTGGCGTTTCAAATATATCTAGAGGAGTTTGCAGGAATATGTCTGAAGGCAGAGGGATATTCATCTTCGGCCACATCTTCCAATCTGGGCCATATCCTGAACCGGCAGTAGAAGAAACTATGACAGAACCTGGTTGAAACTGGATGGAACCTGAAGCGAATTTTCCATTAGCTTCTTTGGTCACTGTTAGCGGGTACAGAAATGGAGATTCGTTGCTGGTTAGTACGCCTTGAGAGTCCATTGAAGGGATCACCTTGACTCCTGTTATGGAGGAAACCCTTCCATTTCTGTTTGTGATCCCGGCGATGCTTGCTACGCCTATTATGTCTTTGGATGGTTGTATTATTTCTCGACGGTCTATCTTCCATTGATCATCTGAAATTATCAATTTAATGTTTTATTTTCACATTGCTAATGAACTTTATTAATAATTTCCAACTAGGTATTCATAATAAATTTGCTTCTAGGTAGGTATTGAACTCTGCTCAACAAAAATACATTAAAGCTTACAAGATACCCAATATAATCGATTGGAGTTGCTGCTCGCCTTAAAAATTAACTTCTAAATATTCCGAATATACCTATAGTCAGCAACCCCTGACTACGTGAGACCACACCACGTGACACTACGTGAATGACCTGTTAATTTTAACTAGAATGTCTTCATCTCACGTTTTGCAAATACTTTAAAAATGCATAGAAATTCCTTTTTCATCTACCATTTTTCCGAATTATTTCATCAGACTTACTTGGTCTACCAGCCAAAGCAGTTGCAACGAAAAGCAATGACAAAACACCCGGAAATGTCCTCATGGTGCAAGTTCTGACTCCAAATGCAACCATACCATAGTCATCTCACTTTATATTCTCTATGAAACGGTTCTCTATATTAAATTCGGCCCCAACAGATCAAAAAGCATGAAGGCTTATGACTATAATTCTGCTATCATTACCATTTTAACACCTGGGAATTAATATAAATATTTATGCGGAGAGCCCAAATCACTTGGTGATATCACAAAATAGTAATAGTACAGATGATACTTATACTTACTTAATTACATTCTCGTGCCACCAATACTAAAATTGATTATTTCATTAATTAAATGCTCAAAAGCATCATCACGTCAAGCATCATTACGTGGACTTCAGACTCCTATGCGGCGGCCTCTGTCAGGCGACTACAAATTTCAAACGTCTTTTGTCTTATCGTTTCAAATATTGTGATAAAAATCAAGTAACATACTTTACAGGATATTCCTTTGGAAGTAATTGTATTCCGTGTACTGAGCATAGTTTAGTAAGCAAAAATTGTAAACTGTTTAAGACGGCACACTGTAATGCAATGAGTTGGTAGTGGCAAAATATAACCTACCAGAGGCGACACGCATGGACGGACACGCTAATAAAATGAATTAATAAAAATAATTTTTGTGTTGTTTCTTGTTGCTTATGGCTGAACCATAAAAACCTGTAATTTCCAGCGATTTGTAAGAAGCGCCATATCTGTTATCTCTTTCATTTGGGTCGATAGATCCAAACTGCCAATTGTCGATTGCAATTATTGGCTTTTTGCTCGACGTTGATGTTTGCGACTCAATCGGATAACTGTATCCTGATTGTTTGTCCATAATCTCTATATTTAATTAAGTATTGATATAGGTATTTAACAATTCGATTACGAGGCATATCAGGCATACATTTATGATAATTGAACCGCTAAGTACCATTACAGCTAAGTAACATTTTCACTGAAAATGCTGATATTTAAAAATTCACCTCATATTTTTGAGTTTTATCATTTGTTTCGTTGGTTATTTTATAATGACTGGACTTTTTCTTTAATACTGTATTAATTGCCACTGTTAAATTAATTTCTAGATTTTTAATCATAATAAATAAATTAGTCACAGCCTAGTTTCTTTCAAAAACACCATATAATTTATTGCTTTCTACGAAATCAATAAAATCTTGGTGTTAATTATTATTGATATGGAAGTTCAAAGGTGATAGCAGTTGATAAGTAGGGGGCTGTAAATCATGCTAGAAGATATCCAGTTACTTTCGGTTTCTCCAAAAACTTCCTATTCATTCATGTTTAAATCAATCAGGTATTTTTCAAATTTGCGTTTAAAATAAATAAATAAACTATATGCATGAAATATATCGTCATGGAAGTAATAGGGTCTATGATTTCCTATTACTTCCATGACAATACCAAAATAGCAATTTGATTAACTATTCTTCAGTTCGAAAGATAACCTACGAAGTATAACCAAGCGATTTTTTGACCCCTCTTGGTGAGATTTGGCTCCAACCCCTCCCCCATCAATTCTCAACTATCTAAGAAGATGTTGAACAATGCGGTAGTTCATTTTGATTTAAAGACCTTTGCGTATTTTTATTTATGTTTAATTAACATATTATAGAAAAAGAAACCAAATTATCATACAAATAAAAAATCATGTTAATAAAGAATAATAACGTTAACCATAATAAAATATAGCTTTTGAATGTGAATAATGTGAGAGATTTTAACGCAGTATTATTTATTTCTCTGTCAAATAAAGCATGATGATTAAACGTATAACAGTATCTTGGAGACCATATAAGTGGTCTATGGTGGTTTTAGCGAACAGTAGAGATTGTCCACTCGAGCGCAGTGCAAATTAATCAATTCAAAAGATAGCTATTTTTTTAACATACGCCTAGGTTCAATGAACGCTGGATTTCTTTGATCATCAAAATTATTGCCCGATTATACCAGCTCTATATAAACTGGTGATTTGGACCACACTGTTTCATTTCTATCGGGTTTGTTTGTAACATTTTAGAGAGTGATATTTTTCAAAATGAGTTCACTAGTATTGACCGTGTTTTGGGCTATGTTTTGCACTATCCAGGCGGTTCCTCTTGTTTTAAAAGGTTTGTTTATATTTTGACTTTCTCGAACTAAAATTTATTTTACTATGAAATAGATCGAGCTTTTAAATGGCAGGGCTATACAAAACAATGACTTCGCATTTATTTGACCTATGTTTTGTATTGTTTCAGGGTCATCGCCCTCCGGAGATGCAGTGGTCACAATATCGTCAAACGACCCGGCTGTAGTGCGATATTTCACGTCTAACTTTCCTGCCAAGTCCATCAACCAAGGGGCAGTTATAACTCGACGCCCAGGCGGTATCGAGGCAAGAAGTTTCAGCATCGCAGGACCAGGTCAAGCCGCCGCCGGTACTGGCCGCAGTTTTGTGTCAACATCAGCTTTCAACCCGTTCCTATCCCCTTTATTCTTCAATCCTATAAACTTTGAAGGAATTGGACTTAGTAATTTTCAACCCATGAATCTATTTAAGGGTTTCGAGAGCTTCCCTGATGCTAGGTTTTCTGGCCCCGGGACTATAAGTGCTGTGTCTGCTGTCAACGACAATGGTCGTGTCTATGGTAATGTCAAAACTATCAGATATAACAGTAGACCTAAGAGCAACTAATTTTTTGTGCTATAAAGTTTGTATTTCATGCAGGGTAATAAATAAGTTTAAAAGTTTCATTAATGTTTTTATTTCAATAAATAATTTATTAAGTAAATATAAGAGACAAGTATTATTAATAGTCGTCTCTATATTTTTACTAAAATTGCTGATCGAGTCGAGCATATGACAAAATGATGCTTATCCTTTTGTTTTATATCCAACTTCTATTAAATAGTACCTAATTTAGAAATAACTAATAGCGTGCGACTGAGCGGCTTGGATGCCAGGGCCATTGATAGTTGTAGCTCCGCTGTTGTAAAGAGCCCCGCCATTCTGATGCACAGCATGAGCGGTACTCGCCTTGTAGCCATTGACATCTTCGGAAGCTGCTGTCGCCGAGCGCAAACCACCAGCATCCAACGCCTGAGCGTTGGAAATAGCTGAGTTGTAGCCTTGGCCTTCCTGGATAGCTGATATCGCAGACTCGAAGTTCTGACCTTCCACGTTCTGGGCAGAAGACAATGCTGTCCTATATTGACCATTGTCTACAGCGTTTGTTACTGCAGCGCGGTAGCCGTGATATTGGGGTTGGTATTGTGGGATGTTCTGGGCTAAGGCTGATCCGTATTGAGGAGAATTGTACGCTTGAGCTGCTGATAAAGACGACGGGTTGTAATATTGTCCAGAGTGTCTATAGTTGTTTGTTCTTGGTTGGGTGTACTGATATGTTGGGGCAATGATGGCACCGCCGACTCCTCGTGCGTAGGAGTTGCCAATACCGCTGAGGCTCCTGGCCGTAGGCGGTCGCGTCGCCATTGGAGAAGGACGACCCGATGCTGGTGGAGTGCTTGACCCCGGCGACGTCACTGCTGAAACCGCTGCCGAAACCGTAGGCTAGACTTGGTGCTTGGCCAATGTTGGGGTCGTTTCTTGGAGCTGGTAAAAAACAAAAGTGTCAAGGATGTTTAGGATCAAATCAATCTAAAAATTTAAAATTCTTCTTTAATAATAACGATAATGGCAATAAGTTATTTCATATTCCATTAGGTAACAAACATATGAAACTGTCTGTTGACAAATAAAGAGCACAAAAAAATTATAATGCATTGTTTAAAAAAAGTACAACAAAGGTTGTACCACACACACACGGTAAGCTATTATCATCTTACTTCGATTTATCTCGTCACTTAAAAAATATACAAGATAAATTCTAATAAAATAACTATAACTTACCAATAACCCATATTGGTACGGCGTTGACCACTGTCAAAGCAGCGATAAAAACTACAAATTTTCGTGCCATTGTTACCAATATTATTTTATTGTAATGTCCTGTCTTGACTTTCACCACTAATGGATAGCTGAGAACCATTTCTCCAAGCTTATATACGAAAAAGGTGTTCCCCCACTCGCATCCCGACTAGATCTTTAATTATCTGTGCTACCGGTACTCATAAATAAATATCGGAATTTATGTTGTTCTAATGAAATGGTATCACCCAATTCCGTTGATAACCAATAAAACTGTGAACGGCACTTGTTAAGAACCTAATTTGCAAAATTTTATCTCACTTTACTGATGAGAATTTATAATACATATCTAATTAAGAAGACGAAACTACGCAATGCTTATTATTTATTAAGATTATTAGGTATACTATTTGCCTGGAAAGTATTTTCAGATATGCCTATTCAACACCTATTGAAAAAAATTAATGAAACAAACTTTCAAACATATTTCATTGCAGTTGTTGCAATTTCTTAAATTCTCAATATCAAGGTCTAAGATTTTTTAATTTAAAACAGCATTTCAAAATTTTTCTTTCCCTCATCAGAATAGAATATTGAAAATATACGATTTTGACTTCATCTACTAAGGTAAACTAAAGTTAATATTATCAAATCAAGCCATGCTAGGTTATAACGGAATTTTATCTACATCTTTTACATGCATATGATTGATAATGGCAATAAACACTCTTGGCTTCCTTCAGAAACACCTGTCAGTCAGTCTCCTGGCTTAACGTTAACAGTACATTTTTTATGACATTTTGTTTTAAACGTGCTTTAAGGGTCAGTGACCTTTTTACTCTGCAATTTGTTAAATTATAGATCATATCAACCTATATAAGCCGTTGCTTTGATAGCATATACGCATTTGTCTGGTAATAGGACTCTAGAAGATATATCCTAACGGTACTTCTTATTTTTTTATATATAAAAATGAATTGTCCTTCAGTGGTTTTGTTTATATTTTGTTCGATTTCAATCGCTCAAGGTTCACCTATATTTCTGACAGGTATTATATCTTATACTTTAAGTTATTAGCATAAAATCCTTACTATATCGAATATTCCATCAGCAATTTTTTTGTTTTATTTTCATCAGAATATAGACTTATTATAGTTTAAAAATGTATTGGGATATTTTACTTTTTCATTCAAAGGATCTATATAAAACGTAAGACTAATGAAATTTTTTTTATTTAATGTTTATTGCAGGGTCGTCTCCTTCTGGAGACGCAGTAATTGCCATTTCATCAGATAATCCAGACGTTGAGAAGTATTTACGGTTTGGATTTTCAAAACCAGATAACACAGATGATGCCATTGTTACCGAGGCCAAAAGTGATGAAGGCAGTAATATTAAAAGTGTAACAGTATCCAGTAGAATATCTTCAGGGGAAACCACTGACTTTAATACAGGTAGAGCATTAGGGTCTAACTCGTTTAACCCATTTTTGCTGCCATTTTTCTTCACACCGCTAAATTTTGAAGGCATTGGACTTGCGAACCCTGGCTCTTGGAACTGGCAAAAAGGCGTTGAAGGTTATTACGATCCAACCTTATCGAGAAATGGACAAATCACGACCGTCGCTGCCGTCAATGACAATGGACGTATTTATGGAAATGTGAAAACTGTTAACATTGATAACAAAGGACTTTAGCTATTTTTTTTTGTATGTAGGTTAAGTCGTATGTTAAGTTTTAAATAAACAGATTTTAAACTTCTCTCAGTCTTTTATTGACAATGACAATTCTTCATCCAATTTAATTACAAAAATTTCACGGCTCATAAATTAAATTTATAAAGTGTCGTATTGTGTCTTCATAATGAGTAATTTCATACGCTGTTTTTTGTACTCTTACAAATGTTGCACAAAGGCAGTGAGATAAGCGTGTTTTGGTCATCTCAGTGCCCATGTAACTTCATTACAAACTAATATTTGTTATAGCTAAATAGACTAACACGTTTAGTAGTAGCCTGTGTTAACAGCATGTGACTGGGCTGCCTGGATTCCAGGCGCGTTGATGCTTGAAGCTCCACTTTGCTGAAGAGCTCCTCCTTGTTGCTGCATGGCCTGGGCCGTACTGGTTCTGTATCCATTGATATTTTGAGCTGCAGACACAGCAGCACCATAGCCACCATAGTCATTACGAGATTGGGCAATAGCACCGTCATAGCCACTATTTGCAGCTGACACAGCGGACCCATAGTGTCCGTCATTGCTATTGGCCGCAGCTACAGCAGATTGATAACCTAAACCCAAATTCTGAGCTGATGATACAGCCGATTGGTAACGAGCTGGGCCAGCGCTTTGGACAGCTGATGCAGCGGCTCCATTGTGTCCGTGCGACTGAGCAGAAGAGACAGCTGAGCTATAATCTCCGAAATTTTGTGCTGACGTAACGGCAGATCCGAATGACGTGCGCCCGAATCCATTATTGTAGGGGATTGGGTATCGCGATGGGCCAGCGTTGGCCATGCCTACACCACGGGCGTAGACGTTGTCGCCCCCAGCCATGCCTGAGCCGTAAGCCTGGGCATCTCCGGTGGAGAATGAGGAGCCCATGCCGGTGGAGTGGGCGATGCCGCCGATGTTGCTGCTGAAGCCACTGCCAAAACCAAACGCGACGTTCGGAGAGCGACCGATGCGCATGAATGTGGTGGGGAGGAAATCAGCTCCTGTAATTAAAATTGAATTTCATTACGTAGTATTCAAATTCTATGGTATTTTATATTAACTGAGGTATGTATGTATTATTTTATGACATGACACATAAAAATCTTATCCAAAAATCTTAAAAAAAAATAGTTTAGGAACTTAGAAAAAGACTTAAACTACCGAATATTCAAGGAATTCTGACTGTGTGTTTTTGAAACTATAATATCAGTTTTTTAATTTTAAACACATCTCATATTTGAAAATTAAGACTAATAAAATAGAATTCAAAATGATGCTAGATTTAGCATTGCTTTGGTCATCATTTATAGCCTGTTTTGTTCATTATCTTACGACCTAGAAGTATTTCACGTTCGGTTAGAAAATGTCACTACTTCAGAACTTATTTACTAACTTGAAGTCCACAATACGCTAAACGGTGGCCCGTGGATTTCCATCCATCAACTATTAACTCTATTCACTCCATGAAGGATTAAGACATGAAAAAAGTTATCTAAATAACTAAGATTCACTCCCATAATTTTGTCCCAACTTACCAGAGATCCATATTGGCACAGCATTCCCAACCGCCAGGGCCGCAGCGAGGATGATCAGATTAGCTACCATTGTTCTAGGATTACTTGTGGAATTGTACAGATAGCACCTTTCTCCAGCAATGGATACTTGTGCAACATTTCACCTAGCTTTTATAGTAACAACATAGCCCCCACTCGCACTTACTGGGTCACTGTATTGAAGAATTGTTGTAGCAAATTACCGTATAGTAATTTGATTAGATGAAGCGAAGATCTAATCGATAATGTAATATCTATTTGACCTACATCCGAAAGGGTGTAAGACTGATCTTAAATTATATATCAATTTGCCTGATTTATTTTGAAAAAAATTACTCGTATAACCTGGATGAATGTTTAAAAAATTTGCAAGCAATAATATTCAGTAGGAAGTTTTAGCCCCTCGTTTGATTTAACGTATCTATGATGATATTTCTCTCTATTGGTTTCACAATGTTTATAATGTAATAGGTAGTTCAATAGTTTATTGTAAATTGATAACTTTTGCATAGATAAATAAAAAACCTACTCATTTTTGTTATCCATAAATTGTCTTAATTCAATTTACTCCATATTACATCTCAATTTGAATTAGTCTAGAACTCTAAAATAGTCATAAAACTGAAATTCACTCATATAATATGGATTACTCACTGTTACTGCATAATTAGTTATATGCTCATAAATAAGTTGACATTACAGCGTTAGTATTATACCGGTCTACCTGTTACTAATCACTATCTAGTTAGTGATTAAATATTATTTAGTGTTTTAAGATGAAAAAAAGCTGTCTACTTTTCAATAATGATTATTAAATTGATATTAAATGCATTGCTCACATGAAAAACGAATTTTCTACACTTTTTATGTATTTATTATCTACAGGATTTTTGATAAGAAGTCATGACGTAAGTATTATGTATTCAAATAGGTATACAACTAATATCACACTCAAACGCAACATATATGTATTCTAATAAGACTTAACTGTGACAATATGATAGGTAAAAACACACAACACACGATTAAAATACATTTTTATTTTATTTAGCCTAATCGAAATAAATAATGCATGACATAATAAACACTTTACATACAGTTTAATCTTAAGTTACTCTTACGGTATTCTTATAATTGAGTGGTCGGTATTCTTTTGGTTATAGTAATTTTATAGTATTGCCAATCTAATAAAATCTAGAATCGGACTTAATAACCCATTCCGAAACCATTCTACATCATGTAAAGATAATTAAACTAAAAGCTTTGGTTTTTCCAATGCTTAACTCTCTGCCAAAAATTAAGGTTGACATTTTGTTTAACTTGACTTTATAAATGCATCGAGGTCGTCATTTTTATTGCAAAATTTAGCAGATTCTGATTTTATTACCAATCGAAGCATGAAATTTCTTAAAAAATATTTGAGGACATTCTTTTAGTCATTTTAAATTTAAGTCTAGTCAAACAATCGACTGTGGCTTCTCTCAAATTAAAAAAAAAAAAACTTTTTACTACTTATTTATAAAATTATCTAATTTTTTCTACCAGCGATAGCGAAGGATCCAGCGGCGGCAAAGTTGTTACCCTGAGGTCCTACATCATTGGACCGTCCTTGGTTATAATCGTCGCCAGGACCACTGGGACCACTTAGACCATTTGGTCCTGAGCCGGGCCCATCTTCCTGATTACCTCTTGCTGCAGTGTCATCTGGGTTTTCATCAAAGAAAGGACCTTGGAACCCGTATCCAGCTCCTCCCTGATGGCCTAAAGAAGGACCATAATAATTTCCGTTGAATTGGTTATTGAATGCTCCTTGACCGTTGCCGAAGTAACCACTTGGTTTTTGGTAGTTAGGATAGCCATGGTTAGGGTAGTTGTATTGGTAGTTGTTAGGGTAGTATCCATTGCTGTAGCCTCCGCCAGCTTCGTTCGCTGATGATTGGGACTGGCTGATAGCTATGTTTATTGGCGGATACGGTTGCTGGTAGCCCTGGTACCCGTAGTTCCCCTGGTATCCTTGTTGGTACCCTCCCTGAAAGCCGCCATTGTTGCAAATGCCGTATTTCCGACACAGTCTATTGGCGTGGCTCCTTGGTTCTCGAACAAAGCCGCTGACCGCTCCACTCACCGCTGACGCATCTGCAAATCGAAGGGTTTCATTACACACAATTACCTAACGGTGCCGATATTGTATTGCGGATTTATCGATCTATCGAGAGCTCGGCAAACCCGCTGAGATTATAGAGTATCGATAAAAAATTACAACCTTGGGCCACGGTTGGGCTCGATCCCATAAAAGCGACGCCAAAAAACAACGGTAACAATCGAAAGCTAGCCATGTTTTGCTGTTTATTCCGTTATTGGGTGTGTTAATTTTTTTGCGGGTCAAAGCAGTTTTATATCTTGACACGAGGCCATCCCCCACGCCCAACGTGTGAGGCATTGAATCTTTATTCGCGAAAATCCCACGGAAGGAAGTTGTAAACAATGTACTTTTGTAAACAATACCTTCTTTTGGAACAACCGTCTCGGAACTTAAATTGGTATATTAACAAGCTTTTGAATATGAAATAAGAGTTAGTAATGCAAACCTATTATATCTCCAATTGATATAAAATAGAATAAGTTGGTTTATTTGATAAAATACGTACAGACTTTACGTCTTATATCCAAAACATCGGAACATTTGAATTATCCCACTTTTCCTGACTGAGTACTTGCCCATACCGTCTTCCTTCTTTTTACCTTCTGAGATAATTTTATTAGTTGCCTTGTACGATACCATAGTATCTTTTTTATTTCATCTTCTATAATATATCTTAATCTCATCATCTTTTACTGGTATTTTTTATTTGGTTTATACAAATCATATTAGCCGTTGCCCGCGGCTCAGTCCACGTCAAAAAGTACTCCCAGTGTTTTTCATACAAACTTTCGCCCCACATTGCAGACTTGGGGATCAAATTCTTTAAAAAAACGCCTACGTTTGACCTTGGTCTTTACTATCTCCATACCAAATTTCATTAAAATTGGTGCAGAGATTAGTTGTGCAGGTATTCCTTCCATATACGAAGCCCTAAGATCTCGCACACCCATCCCATCCTGTCCTTACCGGATGGTTCTTGCTTCGTGACAATAGACCGGAAGTTACGGCTTCCTAGTTCCTTGAGATGATTATGTTTTTGCATAATTACAGATTTCGCCTAAAATCGCACCGCAAAGCAAGGCTCAGCGTGGGCGTAAGTTAAAGCATGTTTCATATTGAAAGCTATAAGAAAAATACTTCACTGCTATACTTAATCACAGATTATATAATACGTTTCTAGTAATTTAACATATCTAGGTTTGCCCGTTTACTGGCCACAAACTCGTTTATACATTAGTAGCAGCATCTTAAACTTATTTATCAGTCTCATTTCTTCATTATTCTCCATCTTTTTCATGACTTCAGATGAAGACATCACAAAATTAATCGAGAAATAATTTATCAGTTTAGATATTGTTATTCACTTAAAAATAAAACAGGCAGCAACAGCTTTATTAGTTACTAGCTCTTGCCCGCAGCTTCGCCCGCGTGAATTTCCCACGGGAGCAGTGCCTTTTCCCGGGATTAAAGGAGGACCTATGTCCTTCTCAGTATTTCTAACTATGTGTATGCGAAATTTCAGGAAGATTGGTTTTACAATTACAATACATTTACAATATTAGTTAGGTTATAGTTTCCATAACAACCAATTTCTTTTATTATACCATGGAATATGGGTAGAGCGCTAGTCTGGGATGCCACTTGCGCAGATACCCTAGCTGCGTTCTACCTCCCCGCAACAAGCAGACAGGCCAGGGCGGCGGCAGATGCCCGTGAACGCTTAAAGACCAACAAATATAGTTTTCTCGGCGCACAATACCAGTTTGTGGCTTTTGGCGTCGATACTCTAGGCTCATGGCATGGGGCAGTGGCGCACGGGGGCTCCACAGGGAGCTCAGTAAACGCCTGAGGGAGGCAACAGGTGACCCTCGTGCGGGCAGCTTTCTCACCCAGCGGTTAGCTATTGCTATTCAGCGCGGAAATGCTGCCTGTGTGATGGGCACCTAGCCAACGACACCAAATTTAGAATTAGATTTTTAATATATAGTATTTATTTATAGGTAGTATTAGTATAGTAGTATTTAATTTGTTAATTTTTAAGATATATCTAATTAGTACAGTGTGACTTATAATTGTATTTGTAACATTTCAAAATAAAAAGTATTTTGAACTGAAAAAAAAATAAAAAAAAATTAAATAGGTTCTTTTATTTATTTTTGGATTTTTTGAGCATCTCAGATGCAATATTAGTACTAAAGTACTCTCATATAGAAATAAGATATGGTGAAAAAATTCCATGCGAGCAGGACTTGAACCCGCGACCAGGTCTTTATACGACCTTGCTCTTCCAACTCTTCCATATCTTATTTCTATATGAGAGTACTTTAGGTTCTTTTATTGTTTATCTTTCTAAATTTACAGTAAAATTACATATGCAATATGAAGGTAAAAACCCAACTTTTTAGTCTCCTGTGCAGCTTGGATGTGAATAAAAGGAAACGTAGCTCACGATCGCAACGATGTTGGTGGATCACAAGCCCTCTACTTGACTCACGTGACCTTGGGCGTGCGAACTTGAACTTAGATTATTTGGCGCAGATATCGCAAGGCGCGGTCCAATTAAAGATAACTTGTTTTATTGCTCACTATTTTTTTTTTTTTGATACTTACCTCTTGTGAGTTTAGTGTTTTTTTTACAAAATTATGTTTTGCATTGTCTTAGTATAAAATGTTAAGTTCATCTGCTAGTGTTTGTAATTTGATGTTATTTTACACGACTGACCAAAAAAGGAGTGTTATGTTTTCAGGGTTCATGTATGCAACTATGTATGTTTCTTTATTCTACCATAAGTCCTAAACGGCTTAACAGATTTTGATGTGAGATATTGTAAGATTCCTTGCATTCCTCCTAGTGACATAGGCTATGTGAGTTGTCAGTCGTGTTTTTTATTTTTTAATAATTAGTTTGTTGTAACTAGTATGTCACTTGTATATAGTAAGTATGTACAATTTCATTTTATCTTTGCATAAATTGCTAGAGAAAAAAAAGCAACTTAGAAAATCATACTTACGTATGCATTTGATATGATTTATCAGTAAGCTAGCTTGTGCCCGCGAACTTCGTCTGCGCGTTATTTACTATTGTTATTTTCTCCGGTTCTTAGCTATGTATTAAGATGCAACCTAGGCCAGATTTTAAGTTAGACGTTCTATAATAAAACAGTGAAAACCGCATCAAATTTGGTCTAGTTTGTTTTGGCTTTTATTAGCCTTATAAAGACCCTTCATACGACCTGGTGAAGGTCGCGGGACGCGCATGGATGCGGGCAGCGCAGGACCGGTCGTTGTGGAAATCCTTGGGGAGGCCTTTGTCCAGCAGTGGACGTCTTTCGGCTGAGAGAGAGAGAGAGAGAGAGATAAAGACCTCTCATAATATGTTTTCTTAGATAACTCTTAAGTACAGACAGTTACAGTTTTATTATATGTATTGATGATTTAGCCGTATAAAGTAATGGAAATATATTCTCTCAATAAAAACATCAATTTTAATTATAAACATTATCAGTTCTCAGCGTCGCTCGGCAAAAACCGATAATGTGTTAACAAAGAGCCGTAACGGGAGATTTAAAAGCATTTATCACGGCTATTAACGCATTGTAATGTTAGGCTATTGATCAAGCTAGATCTCTAACGGTGTGCCGTCGAAGTCATTTTATTTTATTTTTATTTAAAACTAGCTTTTGCCCGCAGCTTCGCCCGCGTGATTTTCCCACGGGAACATTGCTTTTTCCCGGGATGAAAATTTCCCTTTGTCCTTCTCCGTACTCTAACTATGTGTATGCAACATTTCAGGAATATTGGTTCCGTAGATAAGGCGTGAAGAGGTAACAAACAAACTCACTTTCGCATTTGTAATATTAGTTAGGATTAGGATTAATAGTTAGGTCTTAGGTGAATTTATTCCTTACTAGCTGTTACCCGCGGCTTCGCCCGCGTGAGTTTCGCTTAGATGAAAAATCTTTTTGTGTTCCAACCTGTAGTAACCTATACTCCAGTACTCAAAATTTCAGCCATTTTGGTATATCGTGTCCTGCGGGAATACATGTTGATGAACGGGAATAGATGTTCCAGATCTCCAATATTTATACGTCAGTAGAAAATGCTCATCAGGTTGAACGACTTTTGCTAAGGCGCCATTTCCATATATGTTATAGTGTAGCTGGTCTCTTGGAGTTCTTCATCAGATGTTCCAGATCTTCAATTTTTATATGTCATCAGAAAATGCTCATCAGGTTGAACGACTTTGTTAAGGCACCATTTCCATATTTCTTATAGTTTAGCTGTTGTGTTAAGGTTCTTCATCAGGTGTTCCAGTTTTCAAAATCAATTATAGCCTATATGTTACCCAGACTTAATAGCTATACAACAAAAAAAGTTTTATTCAAATCCATCCAGTAGTTTTTGCGTGAAACGCGTACATACATACAAACAGACAGACAGACAGACAAGAAATTCAAAAAAAATATTTTTGCTTTCTATTATTCTTTTTAGGTGTCCCTCTATCCATTTCAGTCAAAAATACTAAATGTACAGACAAAATATTTTTACTGTTTAATTATATGTACTAGCTGTCGCCAGCGGCTTCGCCCGCGTGAGTTTCGCTTAGATGAAAAAGCTTGGAGCTTTTCATTAGATGTTCCAAATCTTCAATTTTTATACGTCAGCAGAAAATGCTCATCAGTTCGAACGGTTATTGCTAAGGCGCCATTGCCATATATGTTATAGTGTAGTTGGTCTCTTGCAGTTCTTCAGCAGATGTTCCAGATCTTCAATTTTCATACGTCAGCAGAAAATGCTCATCAGGTTGAACGACTTTTGTTAAGGCACCATTTCCATATTTCTTATAGTTTAGCTGTTCTGTTATGGTTCTTCATCAGGTGTTCAGTTTTCAAAATCAATTATAGCCTATATGTTGCCCAGGCTTAATAGCTATACAACAAAAAAAGTTTCATTCAAATCCGTCCAGTAGTTTTTGCGTGAAACGCGTACATACATACAAACAGACAGACAGACAGACAAGAAATTAAAAAAAAATTTTTTTGCTTCCTATTGTTCTTTTTATGTGTCCCTCTATCCATTTTAGTCAAAAATACTAAATGTACAGACAAAATATTTTTACTGTTTTATTATATGTATAGAAGATGTATAGATATAGATAGAAGTTCGATAATAATATGCTCTATAATTTTAAACATGAATACAAATCTATTTATATTTGTATTATCACATAAGTCAAGAACGGCTGAACCAATTTACATGAAATTTGGTATACGGGTAGACTAAAACCTAAAGTAATTCTGCTTAGTCAAGTCAATTGTTTTTATTTATATAGGCTGAAAAATAGCATTTATAAATCGTCAAATTCTTATTTTTTAGTTAGTTAACGTCATAAAATTACTTAAAGCTAAGGTTACCACCGCACCGCCTCCAAAGCGCAAGTGGAGAAGGGGCGGCGCAACAAACTCCACTGCTACATTTTCTCCAAAGACGTCACTTTACAACATATGTCTCACAAATAAATGACTGTGTATGTGGACGAATATACTTATTTATATAATATGCTTAGTTTTTCAATAAACACCCTTCACGTCTCCCTTATCAATCGAAGTGCACAAAGCATAGACATTGAAAAAAAACCATTTCTTCTAACTTTATGGTACAAAGTGTGGAAATGCAAGCATTAAATAACACACAGCAAAAATTCATAACTTTTATTTAAATATCAGTCCTAAAATTATTTAACATCCTCAATATATACAACGCCCAATTAGGCGACGCCATCTTCTATACCCTCTGTAGCCTATTTCTTATTATTCTGTGCTTTAGCCCTGGCGACTGCGACAGCTATAGCATCACCTGTCTCACTCTTAGCGTTACTTTCAGCGTTGCTTCCAGATTTGTTTCCAGAATAACCCGATCCACAAGTCTCACACGGCCTTTGATTCTGATTCTGTTCATACTCGCGGTACGGCTCGCGATGCGGATGGTGGTGGTGCCAGTATGGTGGTGGCGGTGGCGGCGGCCAGTAAGGGGGTGGGGGCGGCGGTGGGGGAGGGCAGTATTGTGGGGAGCGTTTGAATCGCTCGACTATCTTGAGGTCACCGTCTGGAAAGGAAATTATTGCTATTAATTCATTGCACTACAAAATAATCCTACAGCTCTTGAAAATATCTAGTTAAAACTTCTTCATAAACTAAAGATAATTCCCCTGAATTTCTAAAAATTGATGATGAAACTCAAAGTTTCAGTCAGAGGACTATGATGATGCATAAAGGGCCCCATTCAAAAATGCTTCACCAGTTAGGTCATGATCCCCAGCCATCAGGATGCGACAATGAAGAATAAATAGGTAATACAAGCAAACAGTGATTTTTTTAAATATATTTTAGGTAGGTAATATTATTTTGGCCAACGTTCATTTTTTCAGACTTAATTGTATTGACCAATAGTAACCTGTCTCTACTTTGCACGGGTAAGTATTATAACTATAAAACATCAGGAAGAAATTACCTAAATATTGATAAAAACCGCATCAATATCAGTTGCCAAGTAAAAGATCTAAGCGTACAGACGCGAAAAGTGACTTTATTTTATTTTATACAAGTACCTATTGATTTTAAAAGCTGTACTTACGTCTAATTTCAGCTGTAACATTTTCTATTACAGCAACTGACAGCAGCAAAACCCCAAATCGCCACATATCGACGTGATCTGAATACGATCGTGACAAGTTACATTTTATATGTCTTCTTACTAACAAACCTAGGACCACATCGTTTATGTGATAAATGATTAGATACACAGTCGGTATGTGTCAAAACGTGGTTAGGTGAATTTTTGTATGTTTATATGCCTTTGCGGTCATTATGTATACTCTTTTATTTACACGTGGTTTTTGATGATGTAAGAGGTGGTTGTATTGTTATAAGGAAATATAGCTAGGAAAATGTATTCGGGAAATCTATTTTATCATAATCAATACTACCGTGACAGAATTCCTCGAATTTTGGCAATGTGTTGTTAATTTAGCCATACAATTATACTAGTACACATCCTGGCAAAGGAAGGTAAATTATCAAATTTAAATAATGTAATAACGAAATAGAGTAAATGAATGTAATAGGGTGTCGAACTGAATAATGATATTCAGTTCGATACCTTATTACATTCTAAATATTAGCATATGGAGTCTCTATGCTATGTTTCGCGTTCAAGTATTCGACCCATAGAGCAACACGGACTTCCGGGCCGCGCGCGGAAGTCCTTGTTGCTCGAAGATTCGACCAGATTTCAGCGCTTACGAGAGAGGTAATTTCAATGTCAATATGTCCAATTCAAATGACAGTATTATACCATAGACATGACCACATTCGCTAGAAGTCAGTATGGGCAAGCGTACATATCAAAAACAAATTGGGAGCCATGTGTTGAAAATCTAAAATTAAATATACCTACCTCACAATTGTTGTTAACTTACCACAAAAATCCGTAATAGTTTATTTTATGATTATTTAATAAGGAAATAGCCTAAAAAGGTAACTTGATATCAACCCTATATTCGAGGCACTGGCTACCCCATAAGGGATAAATCTTCTTCTTCTCTCAGCCTAAAGACGTCCACTGCTGGACAAAGGCCTCCCCCAAGGATTTTATCCATGGGGGGTTTTGCCGTAATCGCCACGCTTGGCAGGCGGGTTGGCGATCGCAGTGTGATGTCATAGTACGCGGAAAGATGCTGCTGCCCATCCTCCGGTGTTTTAAATCCCTTAGTCGCCTCTTACGACACCCACGGGAAGAGATGGGTTGGTGCTATTCTAGGGCCACACCACAGGCCACTCACCACAGGCCACAAGGGATAAATACATAACTATAAATTCTTCTTTTGCTGCATGTTCATCTAAGGTTCTAAGGAAAAATAAGCTTTTATTTTTACTTATTAACGTAAGACCAAGGAAGATAGGGAGGGGTAGTTCTTCGAAATTTCATTCTTCGACTGATTTATATGGTCAAATTTTAATTTCACTTCTAGCTCTGCAAACCATGTCCATGTGAAAATAGATAGATGGATTGCATCAAGGACAGCATGAATAGGAAGAAAGTGTCGAGTGAAATAGCAGGCGACAGAGCAAGGTAGAAGGAGTTGACTTACTGTGCCGACCCCAAATACATGGGGAATGGTAAGGGAGAAGAACAATTATTAAAGTAAGATTTTTTCAATTCTATTCGAAAGTCTCTTTACACTGCTATTTTGAGCTACTTGTACTTTTTTAACCTTTATTGTCCCACTGCTGGGCAAAGGTCTCCCCACTGTCTTCCAATCTTCTCTGTCCATAGAAACCTCCGACCAGTCTTTCCTGAATGTCCTGAAATCTTCACTCCATCTCGTCTGCAGTCTTCCTCTCTTTCGGTAGCCACCTTGAGGACTACTTGTACTATTTTACTTTTTAATTTTTTTTTTACTGTTTTACTTGTGCTATTATACAATCACTACTATTTTTTCTATGCAATCGGTGCCGTGGGTAGTAAATTTTTTCTTTGGCCATGGCGTGTTGTTGAGTCCCGTGGCCTGTTGTCGTAGAGCAACACGGACTTTCCGTGCCGCGCGCGGAAGTCCTTGTTGTTCTATCGATGTCGTTTTGTGCCATTGGCTGCTGTCGAGAGTGCAATTAGCAGCAGTCGCCAACTGCTGCTGATTGCTCTCTTGGGGTACTCATGCCCACCGTGTGTAAGAAACGCTTAATTTTTTTATTCCAATACATTTTCATAATGGATTTTTCTTTTATTTTTACTTATTAACGTAAGACCAAGGAAGATAGGGAGGGGTAGTTCTTCGAAATTTCATTCTTCGACTGATTCATATGGTCAAATATTAATTTCACTTCTAGCTCTGCAAACCATGTCCATGTGAAAATATATAGATGGATTGCATCAAGGACAGCATGAATAGGAAGGGAGTGTCGAGTGAAATGGCAGGCGACAGAGCGAGGTGGAAGGAGTTGACATATTGTGACGACCCCAAACAAATGGGGAATGGTAAGGTAAGGGAGAAGAACACTTATTAAAGTAAGATTTTTCCAATTCTATTCGAAAGTCTTTTTACACTGCTATTTTGAGCTACTTGTACTTTTTTTAACCTTTATTGTCCCACTGCTGGGCAAAGGTCTCCCCACTGTCTTCCAATCTTCTCTGTCCATAGAAACCTCCGACCAGTCTTTCCTGAATGTCCTGAAATCTTCACTCCATCTCGTCTGCAGTCTTCCTCTCTTTCGGTAGCCACCTTGAGGACTACTTGTACTATTTTACTTTTTAATTTTTTTTTTACTGTTTTACTTGTGCTATTATACAATCACTACTATTTTTTCTATGCAATCGGTGCCGTGGGTAGTAAATTTTTTCTTTGGCCATGGCGTGTTGTTGAGTCCCGTGGCCTGTTGTCGTAGAGCAACACGGACTTTCCGTGCCGCGCGCGGAAGTCCTTGTTGTTCTATGGATGTCGTTTTGTGCCATTGGCTGCTGTCGAAAGTGCAATCAGCAGCAGTCGCCAACTGCTGCTGATTGCTCTCTTGGGGTACTCATGCCCACGGTGTGTAAGAAACGCTTAATTTTTTTATCCCAATACATTTTCATAATGGATTTTTCCTTTCAAGATCACTTTGGTATCACTATTGTATGGTGGCCGTGTAAAAAAAAACCTGCATTAGATTTTGTGTGAGACCCTCTGAAATACGACTGTGAAAACTTTTCCGCCTTTGTCATAAGTGCCTACTGCCTATTTAATGCCAGCTTGCTGGTAACTTTTTCGCTGTCTAAATTTTCCGGGACTGTACAAACACAATATAAAAGCACGGTGTCCTTCATTTACTTTCTATTATTGTAAACAGTTATATAATAATTATTTAAAAAAATTAAATAAAAAATCAAACTAAAAGTAAAGGTAGGTTTTATAACTTGTGAGTCAGTTATAAATATCTGATTGAATTATAACTAAATTATAATATACTAGCTGTCGCCCGCGGCTTCGCCCGCGTGAGTTTCGCTTAGATGAAAAATCTCTCTTTGAGCTTTTCATCAGATGTTCCAGATCTTCAATTTTTATACGTCAGCAGAAAATGTTCATCAGGTTGAACGACTTTTAATAAAGCGCCATTTCCATATATGTTATAGTGTAGCTGGTCTCTTGCAGTTCTTCATCAGATGTTCAATTTTTTTGATCTTCAATTTTTTCTTGATCTTAGATCTTCAATTTTTTTACGTCATCAAAAAATGCTCATCAGGTTGAACGACTTTTGTTAAGGCACCATTTCCATATTTCTTATAGTTTAGATGTTCTGTTAAGGTTCTTCATCAGGTGGTCCAGTTTTCAAAATAAATTATAGCCTAAATGTTGCCCAGGCTTAATAGCTATACAAAAAAAAAAGTTTCATTTAAATCGGTTCAGTACTTTCGGAGATTAGCGTGATCATACATACAGACAGACAGACAGACAGACAGACAGACAGACAAGAAATTCCAAAAAAATTTTTTGCTTTCTATTATTCTTTTTAAATGTCCTTCTATCCATTTCAGTCAAAAATACTAAATGTACAGACAAAATATTTTTACTGTTTTATTATATGTATAGATGATATATGGATATAATAAAACTTTTTTCCAAAAAAAATGAACCGACTTCCATCATAAAACTTGAAATCATGAAATAACAATAAAGAAAAATGTATTAGCATTCTACCTACTGAATGAGGTGAAGTCGGTGCCAAGTGCAGGAGTAAGGGTGTTATGTAATCGTTTAGCTAGGTATTATAGGTATACTACATGATTCTAATATTAACTTAGATTATTTAATATTCAATTTGGCACCGACTTCACCTCATTCAGTAGGTAGAATGCTAATACATTTTTCTTTATTGTTATTTCATGATTTCAAGTTTTATGATGGAAGTCGGTTCATTTTTTTTGGAAAAAAGTTTTATTTTATCATTTTTAGTTTAATAAAAACTTTTCTTTCACTGGCCGAAAATAAAGAATTAAGAATTCGAAACTTTTTATGTCTAAGTAAGTAAGTTTGATTTGAAATGTCACAACATGTCAAATTGTCTATTATTTTGGCAGATAAATAGACCGAGAGCCCGTGACGACCAAACCTTCCTTATTTTAAAAATGTTGAATGTTTCTCTGCGTGGTATATACGGGTAAAAAATATTAGCGACTAGGTATGGTTTGGATCTTAGTTGCTTATGCAGGTGTGCAATATGGATAGTAAGGATGATTTTATATAGGTAAAAAAGCAACCTTGGGGCCTCAAAGTAGTAATATTAAATTAAGCTTTTAATATAACACAAATATAATTATTTAGTAAGGTTACAATATTCAGCAAGGGTTTATATCTGCACCAATTGGGTCAATGGATGATGGCGTGATTTAATATTATTAGGAATAAAATCTTTAAAAAACTTTACTTTTGAGGTAATTGAGTTACCACATTAAATGTTGCTGCTACAAGCAATTGCCTCAAGTAATCATGAACCAACTTTTGGTAGTCGCTAATCGCCATTTCTATGTTGGGGACATACATAGAAAATCTTGAGTTTTAATAAAATAAGTTGAAGGGCATGCGGTCGCGGGTTAATGCTCTATAATGCAATGTTGGTATTTTTATATTTTGTTAGGTATCTTTAAAATTACCGAACAGATTCTGACGTGGTTAAAATGGGACCAACTTGGGAATACACCATTACGAATAAAAAAACAATTATGGAAATCAGTCCACAATTGGCGGAGAAATCGGCGAACATACATAAAAAAAAAACATACATACATCGAAACATATAACCTCCTCCTTTTTTGGGAAGTCGGTTGAAAATGTTATTTTATTTCGCTGTGTGTCAACAGAAGATTTTAAAATTTATAATTAAAGGATAGCATAAAGAAAAACGTTATAAATATAATGATTTATTAAAATATTAACATTTAGGTACAAGTAGTATCAATTATTATAATAATGGCACGATTTTTATTTTCACTTTCCACCTACGGACACCGCTATAGCGTTTCCAGATTTACTCTTGGCATTGCTCAGAGCATAGTTGCTCTTTCCACTGCACGTGCTACATCCAGACCCAGACTGTTGCCCAGCCGTCTCCAATCCTTGAGAAGCCAGACCCTGAGCGGTATTAAGTGCTGATTGAGCCTCACCATAAGACTCTCGATTTCTCTGGCTGCCGGAATATCCTTGACCATTAAATCCTGACTGCCCGCCCTGAGACTGTTGTCCATTTCCAAATGATCCGCCTGCTTCATATCTGGAACTGGATCCACTACCAGCACCACCTCCTAGACCACCACCTACTTCTACTTGATGATTCAAGCCTGAAGAAAAGCCACCTTGGGCAGAGCCTCTTCCTTGACCAAAACCTCCTCCTTGGGCAGAACCCAATCCTTGTCCAAATGATCCTCCAGCTTGAGAAGAGCTCTGTGCCCCAGAAGCACCAAAACCTCCAGAATGGGATTGTTGTTCATCACCGCGGCCAAAACCACCATTGCCAGAGAATCCACTGGATTGTTGGCTATTGCCTCCACCGCTTGTGAAATGGTTTTCTTTAAAGCTTCCACCCTGGCTGAATTTGGAGTGGCTCGGCCCACCATATCCTCCTGGTCCTGAAGATTGAGCTCCGGCTTGTGCTGAGCTCTGCGCCCCAGAACCACCGAAACCACCAGATTGGGACTGTTGCTGACCACCGCTGCCGAAACCACCATTGCCAGAGAAACCTGATTGTTGTCCATTTCCTCCGGCGAAATGACTTTCTTTGTAGCTGCCACCCTTGCTGTATTGGCCACCGAATCCTCCTGCTGCAGCCTGGCCACCAGAGCTAGACTGCCCACCAAAACCTCCCGAAGATCTACCACCTCCTGACGATTGACCACCAAAACTTCCTGAGTTGGATTCGTCATTTTGTCCGCCAGCATCAGCAGCAGCCAATGAAAATGATTGACCATTATCCTGTGATCCTCCCCCATACGCAGAAGCAGCAGCGCCGCTGAAAACTCCTCGTGGTTGGCCGTCACGGCCTTTAGCGTAACCGCTCCAGTTGTGTGTGTGGAAGAATGGTGGAGGCGGTGGCGGTCCAGGTGGCGGAGGTGGACGAGGAAAGCCGTCTCCACAAGTCTCGCATGGAGAACGTGCTACTCTATTTAGCGGCGCATCTGAAAACACAAAAACAATTATAATCTATTATATTGTTCAGATGTTGAGACAGTTTCATGTAGAGCATAATTATATTCACGATTGACGTCACTATTAAAATAAGGAAAGAGGCTTTAGATGGTGAGTGGAGACTAAATAGTTTATGACATTTTACCTTCAGATTTAATAACCGCGCCTTGCACCGCCACTGCTGTGAGACCTAATAAAACTAGTGCCAATTTCGCCATCTTGGTGGAAGCCTAGACCAATTCTGAGTGACCCATGTATTTGATAGCTACATTTATACTTACAACCAGCTGAAAATGTATTTTCCAAGAACATCCTAAATAAAGAAATCCTTGTCTAGCACCGACTTCTGAATTGATTTTGTACACAGCAAATATTACACTTAAGGAAATTCACACGATCGTATTGATTCGATGTTTTGACAACAAATCTATAGCTGGTAAATTACCTCCAGAAAGACCAGAGAAATTACCTCATGGCCTCATGGTAACAATATAGCTGACGTAATTTTGTATGACTTTTGTTTTCGGGTCTTCCACACGTTTTTTCGAACGTTGACCTAGTTGGTGTTAAACAAGGTACTAGCCCAATACATTACCTTTTTCTTAAATTCAACATTATAAAAAAAACCTGCCAAGTGCGAGTCAAACTCGTGCACCGAGGGTTCCGTACACACAAAGCATCTCACATTATAGCTCTAACTAAAAGACCAACTAATTTCGAAAACAAACTTAACTTTGCAGTTCGATCCCTAAGATTCATACTGAATCCTGCGCAAAAATAAGTTTGTAACACTTTTTTTTCAGACTTCCAATAACATATTTTCAATTTTCTGATTTATTCCTGTATATGTGTTGGACCATGCTTCTTGCCAAATTTCATAATTTTAGGTCACCGGGAAGTAAGTACCCCAAAGGTTTTGTTTGCTTCTTGAAATCGCAAAATATTCGAAAATTCGCGACATTTACGGTAATATCACTTGATCACGTTGACGTATAGTTTTGATTATTTTTTTTCAGAAAAAGACCGTGGGTCCTAGTATTCGATATTAATTTCAACTTGATACCTTTAAGCGTCGTGAGAAAAAAATGTTACACAGACAGACGGACAACAAAGTGATCTTATAAGCGTTCCGTTTTTGTCATTTGGGATACGAAACCCTAAAAATGATGTTCTTATCTTATTTATTACTTAGTATTTATTTAGGGATGTATGTCTGGATGGATATTCAATCACATCTAAATCGCTTCGGATTTTGATGAAATTTGGTATACGAGTTGAATACATGCTGGTTTATATAGCTTCTGCATAATTCTTTTTATTCCTACAGGAGCAGAGCCCCAGGGCGCATCTAATAGGTTTTACATTGGCAATTCATACTTCGAAATTCAGTAACGGCGCGGCGTCGTTATCATCATAATTTTCAGCCAATACCAACCCATTGCTGGGCATAGGCCTAAGTAGGTATAATTTTAATAAAATATAATTAACTAGCTTATTTCGCGGTTTCGCACAGGAACAGTACTTTCTCACGAGACGAAAGGTACCCTATGTCCTTCTCAGTACTTCTAACTATGTGTATGCGAAATTTCAGGTAGATTAGTTGATTAGATAAAGCATCAAGAGGTAACAAACAAACAAATAAATAAACAAACTCACTTTCGCATTTATAATATTAGTTTTAATATTTTACATTAGGTATTTTATAACTTTTTTTTTTTTTGTATATAATTGTAATAGTGCTGAGCCCCGCGCCGAGTCATACCTGGTGCAACGCATTTCCCTTGCTATACAGCGAGGGAACGCTGCAAGCGTCATGGGCACTTTTGCGCCAGGTATGACCCGGGGCGGTCTCTTTGACTAATGTTTATTTTAATTTGACTTGACATTTATTTTTGTTTAAATTATTGGTTTTAATATTAGATTTTAGTTTTCTTATATAATTTATTGTTTAAATGTATATACTTCATCCTTTTAAAATCAAAACCAATGTTGCAACATATTTCTTTAATAACTCTTTATTTAAATTAATTAAGTTTGATAAAGTAAACCTTTACTTATACTAATAATTTTTATTTTTATCTTGAAAAAAAAAAACGATAAGCGATTTCACATCAATCCTAATCCTAACTAATATTAGTTAGACATTTATTCAATAACAATTCATATTATTCAGCATGGTCTCTCGTCTAGAATTTGGATCTAGCCTCCTTGATACCAAAGTCAAGGGCTCTACCACTTCTTAAAAAAAATCTTGAGGCTTTTAATCTTAGAGGGACAGTGATTATATAGAGGACTAGCTGTCGCCCGCGGCTTTGCCCGCGTGAGTTTCGCTTAGATGAAAAGTATTTTTGTGTTCCAAACAGTTTCAGATGTTTCAGATCTTCGATTTTTATATGTCTACAGAAAATGCTCATCAGATTAATCAAGTTTTGCTCAAGCGCCATTTCCATATATGTTATAGTGTAGCTGGTCTCTTGGAGTTATTCATCAGATGTTCCAGATCTTCAATTTTTATACGTCAGCAGAAAATGCTCATCAGGTTGAACGATTTTTGTTAAGGCGCCATTTCCATATATGTTATAGTGTAGCTGGTCTCTTGCAGTTCTTCATCAGATGTTCCAGATCTTCAATTTTCATACGTCAGCAGAAAATGCTCATCAGGTTGAACGACTTTTGTTAAGGCACCATTTCCATATTTCTTATGGTTTAGCTGTTCTGTTATGGTTCTTCATCAGGTGTTCCAGTTTTCAAAATGAATTATAGCCTATATGTTGCCCAGGCTTAATAGCTATACAACAAAAAAAGTTTCATTCAAATCCGTCCAGTAGTTTTTGCGTGAAACGCGTACATACATACAGACAGACAGACAGACAGACAGACAGACAGACAGACAGACAAGAAATTCCAAAAAAATTTTTTTGCTTTCTATTGTTCTTTTTAGGTGTCCCTCTATCCATTTTAGTCAAAAATACTAAATGTACAGACAAAATATTTTTACTGTTTTATTATATGTATAGATGTCAGCTATCTTGCAGCGGCATCCTACGTTCTGTAGCACTACATTCTTAATTACTTCTGATCTACACCTCTCTCTCAGCCTAAAGACGTCCACTGCTGGACAAAGGCCTCCCCCAAGGATTTTATCCGTGGGGGGTTTTGCCGTAATCGCCACGGTACACCTACATATAATAAAACAGTAAAAATATTTTTTTCTGTACATTTAGTATTTTTGACTGAAATGGATAGAGGTACACCTAAAAAGAATAATAGAAAGCAAAATATTTTTTTGCAAATTCTTGTTTGATTGTCTGTATATATGTTCGCTTTTCACGCAAAAACTACTAGACGAATTTGAATGTAACTTTTTTATTGTATAGCTACGTATTAAGCCTGGGCAACATAGATAGATAGACAGATCAACTCTTTATTGCACCATTTACAGAAAAGACATACAAAGAAGTGACAAAAAGTAAATACATAAATGAGCGCAAAGGCGGGCTTATCGCAAATGCAATTTCTTCCAGTCAACCTTTGGGTGGAAAGGAGATAAAAGTAAAAAAAACAACATACATACAACATATAGCCTATAATCTATTTTGAAACCTGGAACACCTGATGAAGAACCATAACAGAACAGCTAAACGAAATATGGAAATGGTACCTTTGCAAAAGTTTATCAATCTGACGAGCATTTTCTGTTGACGTATAAGAATCGAATCAGGATCATCTGATGAAGAACTCCAAGAGACCAGCTACACTATTACATATATGGAAATGGCGCCTTAGCAAAAGTCGTTCAACCTGATGAGCATTTTCTACTGACGTATAAATATTGAAGATCTGGAACATCTGTTTCCGTTCATCAACATTTATTTCCGCGGGGCACGGGATAACCAAATGGCTGAAATTTTGAGTACTGGAGTTTAGGTTACTAAGTTTGGAACACAAAAAGATTTTTCACCTAAGCGAAACTCACGCGGGCGAAGCCGCGAGTAACAACTAGTATGTGTATGTGTCTCAGTTGATGCAAATAAACGTTTAATGTATCTACGAGTATCATAACATGTTTGATTTGGAAACTACATAAGTACCTATCCACTCTTCTTACGTACGATAGGTATTTATGTGTTCAGCTCATAGATTTAAAGCTACGTGTATTTCTTATAATACTCGTACTATTACTTAGTTCTTGGAATAACACAACATTTATTATGTAATTTTCCTTCAAGTTTTCCTAAGTTAGAATTTAGTGTTTGTGTACTCAAAAATGTATTGACATGATACCTACTGAATGAGGTAAAGTCGGTGCCAAATTAAAAATTAAATAATCTAAATTAACATTAACCTTTTAAAATAACTAAACAATTACCTACATATAATACCTAACGTTACTCCTGCACGACTTCATCTCAATCAGTAGGTAACATGCCAATACATTTTTCTTTTTGATTAATCTGCCTATTAAGTTATTTCATGATATTAGGTTTTATTATGGCAGTCGGTTCATTTTTTTAGAAAAACGTTTTATTTTCTATAGATTTTTGGTATTAGAATTAACTTTGCTCTTTCCAACACAAAATGAAAATAAAATAAATGAACAACAAAAAATCAGTTTTTATTTTTTATTACTAAATTAACATCTAGATAAACACTTACACTATTTCATGGAAATTACTTATTACGTACTATTTAACTATTACAATTTAATGTCATGATTATTTTCCACTGGCTCCGGCGCTGGAACTTGACTGCGATGCACCTCCCCTGCTGATAGAGATACTTTTAGAGATGCTCAGAGATCCGCCTTGTCCAAAACCTCCCTGGCCAAAACCACCTCCCTGGCCAAAACCTCCCTGGCCAAACCGACGACCATATCCGGGTTGGTAGTAACGATTTGAACCGTACCCGCCACCAAATCTGCCGGCGCCGGCTTGGGCGTTCGCGTTTGCGTTTGCAAAACCGCCAAATTGAGGAGCTGAAATATAAAATGGGTTAGGTAATATTGACAGACAGAAAACAAGACATTTCTCAAGGAACAAAATAAACTTAAACATATTTTTCAAACCAGTAATTTAAATTAAATGTTAATTTTACTACTATTAGTTTTTTTTGATCTTGTTCTAAAAGAAATTTTTCTCGTCTTGTGTAAGTAATTTTCCTACATAAGTATAATGGTGATAAATGAAGAAGTACAACACAATTCAACACATATCACCGATTTTTAAATTCTTTCGTAACATTGGATGGATTTTCATGAAATTTTATAATTTGCAACCGAATAAAGCTTTCTTTACTAGAAAAGATTATCGAAAAAATGTTTTCGTACATAAATCGTGGGTAACAAATAAACCTCTAAGTATATAATAATTAAGGATTTTCTAAATTAAAAAAATGTGGTAAATGAATAATAGTGAGGCTGAAATAACAAAAATATTTTATATGCGTGCAATAAAATATTTTTTTTTATTTCATAATGTTTTTCGACAAGAATACTAGATACCTAAACGAAGCACTAGTAGGAGATTCAATATATATTGCACTAACTACATAATAAACACCTATATGCACATATTTACCTGCATCAATCACAGAGATATAAGACACCAAGAAAAAAATGGCAAAAACTGCGCAAATCGTCTGCAAATGTGACATCTTGGCTATTATCAAATACAAACTGAGTGCCTAGTCAGAACATGCCAATATATTACTGATCTTAATATTGATTCTTACTTAGAACATAAGTGAGAATTTTCACAGCCACATTCGGAAATAACTCATTTGATTTAAACGATATTGAGCACAAAAAACTTAGTTATTGGGACGATTTTAGATTGAAGGAAAAAATATAAGTACTTAATGTTTATAGTTTATAGTATAATGGCATAGGGATTTTACCAATGGATTTTACTGACTTCTGGGGACACGACATTGGACATAATTCAGAGCACTGACCTTCCCTGATATTCTCACGACTATCGCTTCAATAAAATCTATATTATTAAAAATTGCTGACTAACTATGGTTATATCAAATGGTATGGGCAAAAATAAATTAAAAATCAACGCAGAGACGAAAAAATTAAAAATTTTGAGTTTGCGTGTACTATCCTAGATCTCATCTTTGCTTCCCATCAGGCAAGATAGAGGTCAAACGCACTCAGATTTTTAATAAAAAAAAAAAAAAAAAAATAGTAAACAAACTTGATATCTTGCAGAGAGGTTCTTTATATAGCGTAAGCGACTACTAATAATAGAATTTGTGTAATTTCATCCCTAATGGTAACCCCTTAAGGATGAAATTACACAAAGTCTATATTCTACTAAATTTACGTGGCCGAACTCGAGGGAAAAAGCTAGTACTTAAATAAAATAAATACTTATATACGAACATCGTCGATACTCGTATAACAATATTCGTTGCTAATCCGATAGATAAGTGGTCGTCTTAGCTATGATTATGATAGATTAATTAAATATTCGTTAGATTTTCTAATTTTTTCCGCTATTTCTTGATTTATTTTTCATTAAAACCGGCCTTCTACTGTTAGAAAACTAAAAAAAAGATAAATCTTAAAGCTTCAGCTTCAGCTCGAGCAACAATGAACCTTCATGCATAGAGAAAAATATTACTCAAATATCAGCTTCCTACGCCATCGAGATATTATGTACTACCCCTACGCCCAGTAGTTTTGGCTGTGTGATATCTGTCAGTCACTCAGTAACGGAAGAATTATATTTTGAGTACCTATAAAGAAGACACCAGAGCTGTGGTAAATCCCCCTTTTTGTAGTGCAGACTCAGCGTCTGCTCTACTGCAAGGATGCTCAGAGAAATAACAAGGATGTTGTGTCTAGTGTATTTTTACACGAATGACCAAAAAAGAGTGTTATGTTTTCAGAGTGCATGTATACATATATGTAAGTTTCTTTATTTCACCATAAGTCCTGAACGGCTTAACAGATTTTGATGTTAGAGGTATTTTTAGATTCCTTGCATTCCTCCAAGTGACATAGGCTATGTGAGTTGTCCAACCCAACCTGAACAGTACTGCTAACATCATGAAAGTAATAGTTTTACGTAAGTTGTATTATAATACATCCATAGCTAACATAGAATAATTTAAACCCATGGAAGTAATATTACTTTCATGTAAAAACCAAGCGCATTTAAAGTTTCTGATATGACATGAAATGTGTCATAAGTCATAACGTCAGTGCCAAACGACTATTTTTCTCTCTGAGTAAAATATAAAGGTCATACGATTTTTATATTTTTCATATCTATAATACATTTTCCTCTATTTTCGTTTGTATTGTCAGCAGAAAACGCTATGGCAATGAGCATAGGTGCGTCACGATCTCAACTCAAAGAGCCGACGAGCGAATGGAACTTCTTGTCGTTTCTACAGTCAGAGTCAGATGAGGCGCAAATCAAGAGCCGCTTTCAAAGGCATACGAAGGCTCTTATTTGGAAATGTTATTTGCAAAGACAGTAAGTGTTTCCAAACACTGGCATGCAGCACGCATCGAGAATATATACTAGTGGCTCGGCTCTGTGAGCTCTATACTCAGATATACTCTATACTCTATACAGATCGAAGGAACTTTTCTCACCATATGTTTTTCATGAAATATTAAAATCAAGCAAACTTCGCCATTTCCAAAAAAATCCTAAGAATGGCTAGATTATTGATTTTCATATGTTTATCGAACCTGCTCCTAAAATTTCACGGGAATCGGTTTAGAAATAGGACCTTTAGAGGAGAACATACAGATATACCAAAGCATTTTTGGCACAGCTGAAACAGAGACTTTACGGCCAATTATGTACATCATCAACATCCTGAGATGATGAGACGGCCTATGTCCAGCAGTGGACTGCCTGCGGCTAAAGGCCGTCGGACCATCTGGTAGGTGGCTGTCTGACGCTGCGTGGTCGCCATACCATTATGATACATTTATACATCATACATCGTTATTTAAGGAGGAATTGTCTCTCACTATAACTGAAACCACTATGTTGACAAATAGTTTATTCCACATGTAAAGATAAGATACATAACATACACCTCCGTGGCCCAACGGTCATCACGCCACACCGGAGGTCTGTCTCACCTGACTGTCACACCGGAGGCGGAGGTCCCGGGTTCGATCCCCGGTCGGGTCAAGATTTAAAACGATCTTTTTCAGATTGACCTGGGTCTTGGATGTTTGTATACAGGGTTACTGATACATCGACCGACATCCAGTGAGAGGTGTTAGTATTGGTCAAAACAAACTGTTTTCACCCCCCAACCTTGCCTTATTTAAAAGTTAACCATTTTAGAGATATTTCTAAAAACACCCATTATGGGTGTTTTTAGAAACAAGTCACTTTTACGTAGATTTTGTCTTGTATTACTTTTTTAAGAATCCTACCTAGGTTTTTTAAATGGTTTCATTTTTAAATATGTTTCATCTAAACTATTTTGTAAAGAAAACTAACATCTTTAACAAGGAAATGGATAATTTAGCCTCGTAAACCGTAGTTTGTTAATATTTTTTTCTATGACTTTCAACTTTAGACACAATTTTCTCAAAAAAAACTGTTATAAAATACAGAAAACATCCTTGCTTTATTAGCTTCCCAAATAAGTAAAATAATCAGGTAAAATATTTGTATTGTTACTAAAGTACTCTCATATAGAAATTACTAATATTAAATTACTAATAGGTTGCATCTGAGATGCTCAAAAATCCAAAAAAATTAAAATATTTGTATTGTTTTAAAAGAATCACAAAGTTTTTACCTGATTTATTATACCTTTTTGTAAAGTTAATAAATTAAGGATATTTTCTGTAATATCTGCACGAATATATCAATGTATCTACTTATGTATTGCATTGATATTAATAAAATAATAAATGGACGTCACTCAACGATCCACGCTGGTCACTTATCTTATCTTAACACGCGGGGTCCGAGGTCCGGAAGTACTTCAAACCTTGGGTTTTTTTGTATTTACCCCAATGCCTTACTCACCCGTATCGGGAATTCTAAAGAAGGACTGTATGACCTTCAGAATATCACCTGTTGCGAAGTGCCTATAGTCCTCCAGGTCCAGATACGCTGATCCCAGGAGGTTCAGTCGCTTGTTTGCCAACGAGTCACAATAACACAAAATGTGCTCATGGACTCCTCTGCTTCCGCACAAGCCCTGCACAGAGGGCTGTTGGTTGGTCGACCACGCTGGTCACTAGTATCGTGGTGGGTCCGAATACACAAACATAGAATCGAGCACAACACATTCAGATCCGAGGACAAATATCTGTGAATAGATCGATATATTATGTACAACGTGCAGCTGGGAAAGTCTCGCCGAAATGTGAGACCTACATGGCGCCATTCTCTCAAAACGGGGATGTCAAAGCATGACAAAGTCTGGTTACATAACCTAAAACAGAAAAGACTTCGAAGAAATGCAGCTCCCGTTATCGACTCACGTTTCACTTGCAACAAATGTAAAAAAAAACTTGTAAAAAATGCCGTGCCGCTGTCGGTTCATTCAGCCATGAGCGAAGATGCGGCAAATCCACCATCAGCTAAAAGAATTAAAGGACAGTTTTATTATGACTACGACAGCCGCTGCAAGAATCATCTGTAAAAGATGTGCTGGCCAATGATGATGTCACAAAGATATCAGAGACCATTCTGGGGCGATTGTGTCCTTCCTGCATATTCTCATCTCGCCACTTGGACTAATTAACGTGTTCAATATTAGAAATTAGAAATATTTTATAAAAGACATTGCTTAACGTATCCTATTAATATTATAAATGCGAAAGTTTGGATGGGTGTGTATGTAATTTTGATGAAAGGTACACGGGTAGGTAGGTAGAATGTACCCCGGTATATCATAAGGTTGCTTTTATCCTCAAATTGCCACGGTAGCTGAGCCCCGTAGCTAGTTTTTTTATTAAAAAAATGTGTGCGTTTGGTCTCTATCTTGCCTGTAGGGCAGAAAAGATAAGATCTAGGGTGAGTTGACTAACAATAGTAAAGGTATTCTCAAAGCTCCACTTTTTCAGGCGAAGATGGCGAGTGTTACTAGTGGAAAGTCTATTTGGGCTGTTTCTGTTCGTGATATCAGTCTTTGTGGCCAAGCCAGTGTTCCTCACGCCCATCCAGGACTCTCCCGAGAAACCCATTACATCCACAGAACTGTTTTCAAAAACCAAAGACACAATCTTAGGCTATGCCCCGAATACACTGCCTTTTGAGACGGTAATTCAAAACGCTGCTGGGAAATTGAACACACGTAAGTTTCTTGTTAGGGTTCAGTTCAGAAGTCAGTAACGAGGGTCTTATTTATTTTATTTATTCGAATACCGCACTGCAGTGGTTGGAACAACGGTGCAAATAGCCCAATGTATCCAGTAAGGTACCTTGGGCCATTCGCACCGCTCCAACAACTGCGGTGTGAAAGAACCCATTCAAAAAGGGCTCTTAGGTGATTCGGACCGCGGTTTGAAACGCTTATGGTGCAAAACGACCAATATAAGACCCGGTGCGTCGACACGCGGCGATGCGATGAATATGCTATCCTACCAAAACATTTGCATATAAAGTGTTGTCAAGAGGGGACTATATGGCTCGCACTGTCAAAAATTTATCAGATCTCAGGTAGAGCCAACTAACTCTACACCTTAGTCAAAATATGTGGCTTGGCCGTTTCGGTACCGTTACATATGGGTGGGTGTAAGGTGAAAAATTTATTTACTGTTCATTACTTTATGTTACGCATTAGTTCTTGTAGTAACGAAACGGCCAAGCCACATATTTTGTCGGTTCGGTTTCGTCTCTGCTGATATACCAATCAGTCAGCGTACGATTTTATTTTATACTAGCGCCCCGCCGCGGCTTCGCACGGGAGGTACATACATAAATTGTAGCCTTGGTGACTCAGGAGTAATGTAGCTTTATACAGGGTGTCCCAGAAGTCGACGTCAAGCCGTAATCAGGTGATGCGCCTTATCATATCCGCGCCTTATCCAATCGAAGAAATAATGTAGTAAGTGTTATACCACTTTAGAATCCCTATTAAATGCGCCATATTTTAAAGTTACTTGCCAAACTAACGTAGTACATTTTTTTCAGTACAGTCAGTTAAAGTTGGGTAAATTATTAATTTTAAATTCTTGGTTCGGGAAAAAGTGTAATCCTTTACCAAACTGGAGCAGTTGGCTTAGAATTTAAGATTACAGGTTACAGAAGCACTATTAAGGATAACAAAAGAAAGATAAAATTGGAAAAAAGTAAAGATTTGTAGGAACAGGAGGTCAAAAATCACCACAGGGTGTGTACATTTTTTTCCAATTAACAAAAATGCAAATAATTTCTAAAATCGACTTAATTTTTTTTTTATATTTTTCTGATAACTATTATGATAAGGCGTATCACCTGATTACGGCTTGACGTCGACTTCTGGGACATCCTGTATTTGTGATTTTTTTTTTATCGGTTCATTAGTTCCTACAAACAAACTCACACTCTTTCAAACACTTCCTCTTTATTGATTCTGTGATTATGATTTCAGAATTTCTCAGTGCAATAACTGAAGACGACCTCAACAACCAGTTGTACGCCAGCGCGCAAGGACAGACGGTGAAAAAGACCATCATATGGATTATATTTAAACCAACAGTATGTAACGATTTGGAGCAGAGATTTGTTTAAGCCTGGGAATAAACGGGAAGAAAACGTTTCTGCCAAACGTAAACCCATCTTATGGTGGGCTTACACCCGGGAATTAATGGGCAGAAACCGTTTCTTCTCAGCGTAAACCCTTCTTGAACTGTACCTTTAGACGAAGTCAGTGTTTGAAAACGAAAACGAAGTTCGAAAACGATAAAATGTACTTATGAGATTGACATAAGGCTACGCTAAATCACGTGGTCGATCGCCATCGTCATAGCAAGTTCATAGAGAAATCGAAGCGAAACCATAGAGTACCGAACTGTACTGTCCTGTTTTATCGCTTACTTCCATACATTTGACGTTCGCTTTCGCTTTGATGACAGAAGAAAATTGTATTTGTCATCTGTAGAAACGATTACGAATTTAGATATATAGTATAGCTACGAACCAAATGTAACTTTGCCTGCTGGAGGTCTAAAAAGCGTTTGTTCCCGATGGATGAGTTATACCAAGATTTGTAACACTGAGACACACACAACACAGTATTACTCATTGCAACTGATGTTTTTCCCAATAGGGTATTTGACAAGGTTTTTTTTATTTGATTTATGGAAAGATTATGTAAAAGTGTAGTAACAAACTGTTTATATTTTTTAAAATTTCGACCTAATTATCAAGTTATATCTAATTAAAAGTACCAAAAAATCCGATGCCCCGAAAAAATCCGATTACCTTCTTGTCAGTTCACGAAACAAACCCGAGCTCCACACCCGCGCGGGCCTGCGGGCCGGCGGGGAGAGGCGCACCGAGTAGGGAAAACACCTGTGTGACGTCACCGGGCTAATCGGAAGCGTTCGGCAACAGTTCGGCGTATTCCGTTGGTATGAATTTTCAATTTGAAATAACTAGGTAATTAAATCGAAAATAAAAAAAATAAAAACAGTTTGTTATAAAACTTGTATATGATCTTTCCATTTATTCAAAAATATGTTGAAAAACTACACCTTGTCAAATACCCTATTAGTGACACTGTTGTACATTGGCACTCTGTATTCGCGTTGTGTAACACTGTTACTAAACGAAACTCTGTATTCCGGTTGAGTATAAGAAATTCAATATTCATATTAATTATATTTATATTGATGATTGTGTTACAAATCTTGTAATGAAATGACTCATCGGGAACAAACGCTAAAAAAGGCACTTTGACAAATGAGGATATGATCTATTTCCCTTAAAATATTTAATAAAGAACCTTTAACTACCGCTTATCAGGGCGGGCGCTTCATAGAAACGGCGCGTCAAATATGCCTACTACTACTACAAATGCAACTGTATATCCGTGAACACGTCAGTAACACGTCAATGTGTGCGTTTTCATAGTCGAACGTCCCACATCTACACAAGAACGGGGGAGAAGTGCGGAAGGAGCGGGGGGGTGCCATATTGCGGGAGGGGCAGAGAGTTTCCTTTCTGTACGTAGTACTAATATTAATTCTGTGATTCTGATATGTCAGTAGCCTTTTTAAACCTCCTGATTTCTTCTGCATGAATTATTTTGAATATTGCCATTAAAATTATTTCCGCACAAAGTTGTGACATTTGGTATTTTAAATGTAATACCTATATTTCTATGGTAATACCATATTAAAATCATATCATATTACATGTTTATTTGTAAGTTTGTTCGCGCTTCTCTACCTTTTCGCGCTTTATCTACTGAACCAATCTTCCTGAAATTTCGCATACACATACTTAATTCGAAGTACTGAGAAGGATATAAGGTACCTTTCATCCCGGGAAAAAGCACTGTTCCTGTGGGAAATTCACGCGGGCGAAGCTGCGGGCAAAAGCTAATTAAAAATATTTTTTTTATTAAAAAAAAACACTCAACAGACCGACAACTTCTGGCGCTTCAGCATCAAGTCCACGGACCGCCTCATGCTCTCATCCGCGACCGACAACCCCACTGAGAAGCATTCGCTGGTCTACTTGGCCGTCCAAATGGCAGTCAGCCATGGGATACTACAGGTGGCGGCGCCTAATGCGCAACTAGACTATGAGGTTCATACTTCTTCTTCACGTACATATCATCTTGCCAGGTATAACTAGTGACGTGCTGCCAAAAAAATCCCTGTTCTCGAAAATTTCTTATGTATTTCCGATAAATTTCCAAGAAAGTTTCCGTTTTTCTTGAAAATTTCGAGAACAGCACGTCACTATGTATACCAGAGTAGAGTTCGAAATAAATAAATATATACGGACAAATCACACAGATGAGTTAGCCCCAAAGTTCATCAAAGCAGCAGACCAAAAGAAATCAAAACACCTACTCAAATTGAGCAGGAATAACATTAGAATCATTATAGGAAACGTCACAGGACACTGTCAACTGAATAGACACCTGACAGTGGTTAAGCAATGGGATGATCCTATCCTATCCTAGCTGCCTGGAAGAAGAGGAAACTAGCTTTCATCTAGTAGCAGAGTGTCCCGCATACGCTGCTGCGAGCGGAGAGAAGTAATGGGCTCAGACGTCCTATCTGAAAATGATCTGAGCGACAATACAATAGGGCAGTTATTAAAATTCTGCAAAGTAACAGGTAGATTCAGTGGGTCGCCACCAACGTGAGTTACCAGGTAACTTAAAACCCTATACGGGTCTCGGGGAATTGGGTGAAATAGTCCCAGCATAAGTGGACTGATCACCCTTCTGGTGCTTGCGCTGGCGTCCCCATATAGTAAATAATGACAATAATAATAGCCCCAAAGTTATTTCGAGACTTGTGTTATAGGATACTAACTCATAATAAATACTATAAATACTATATTTTATAACAAATACATAAACATCCAAGACCCAGGTAAATATGAAAAAGATTATTTTCCATTTCTTGTCCCGACCGGGAATCGAACCCGGAACCTCGTATGTGACAGCCTGGCATTATGACAGGCTGCGGAGGTCATCAAGATTGAAAATAATATACAAAAAGTAAAGTTATGCCGAAACCCGGGATTGAACCGGGGACCTTTAGATCTTCAGTCTAACGCTCTCCCAACTGAGCTATTTCGGCTGTATCTGCAGTAATAAATTTGGCAAATATTTCAGCAGATAATAAGCTATCTATGCAAGCATACATGTAAGTATTCCATATCCAATGCGCTAGTTTGATAAGCTATCGGGTGACGTTATCACAAAAAGAAGGAGATAACTACCATTGATTTAATTCATTAAAGTTTGTGCTGCAACAGTAATGGTTTTGCAGTAGAATTAATTTAATAATTATTTCGTACTTTCAGGAACTTACGAAATAAATTATTAACTAAATTACTTTACTGTTCCTCTCTTAGTGCTCTCCTACACTCCCTAAGGAACCTACATGCCTCAGCTTCCTACGTCCAGTAGTTTTGGCTGTGCGTTGTCTGTCCGTCACTTAGTACCGGAAGAATTTGATGTACATTGATTTCTGAAATTATAATTTTTATAGAGGTTTTTTCTAATTCAGATCACCCTAACCGCGATGCCCGTGTCACCTCTAATGGGGAGCCAGTCAGTCAAGATAGCTATATCTGTTATACTGATGTGCTTCACGCTGGCCCTCCTCCCGCCCGTCATTGAATCGCAGGCGTTGGTTGTACACGAGACCCAGTCCAAATTTAAGGTTAACAACAAATAAACATTTTGACTGCTAGGTGTTCCTACGAAAAAAGTGCCCCCAGCGCCAAATACACCTTATTTCAACGTTATCACTTACTGTAGATAAATAATCATCAACGTATCCCAGTTTTTTTAATTTTTTTTTAACAAAGTAAACCGAAAATAGAAGGTGTCTGTATTTGTGCAAGTAAACCCATTGGTGCAAGTACTCTCACCTCGTGCATATAATATTCGTGAGACCAGTATGACACCACTAATTGGCAGAAAGTGGCACAGGACAAAACAAAATGGAGACACTTATTATCCAAGACTCACTTTGGGCACAGGGCGGGCGCTTCATAGAAACGGCGCATCAAATATGCCTACTACTACTACAAATGAAACTGTATATCCGTGAACACGTCAGTAACACGTCAATATGTGCGTTTTCATAGTCGAACGTCCCACAGTTACACAAGAACGGGGGAGAAGTGCGGAAGGAGCGGGGGGGGTGCCATATTGCGGGAGGGGCAGGGAGTTTCCTTTCTGTACGTAGTGCTAATATTAATTCTGTGCTTTGGGCCATCATAGTTAGTATGACGCAACTGAGATAGCACTATCCGTGGCATCATCCAGATCAATACTCAATGGCGGTCATATCCTTATAGTAATCTATATTCTTTTAGCACGCCCTGCTTCTGCGCAATGTGTCCTACTCTTCAGTCTACTTAGGATGGCTTATGTACGCGTACCTCACCGTGTTACCAATCTGCGTGATGGGAGCGATAGTCCTGATCCTTATCTTCAGATGGATCCACCTGATATACGCTCTGATGACGCTGATGTCCTACGTGTCTGTCATGCTCATGCTGGCACTCATTATGTCCATGTTCCATAATACAGGTTAGTAAATATTCCAATGCTCAATCTATAATTCTTCGGCTGACCTGGTATGACATCCGCATATTTTTGACTTCGCCTTGATAAATCGTCATATACCTTCTCTCAGCCTAAAGACGTCCACTGCTGGACAAAGGCCTCCCCCAAGGATTTTATCCATGGGGGGGTTTTGCCGTAATCGCCACGCTTGGCAGGCGGGTTGGCGATCGCAGTGTGATGGCATAGTACGCGGAAAGATGCTGCTGCCCATCCTCCGGTGTTTTAAATCCCTTAGTCGCCTCTTACGACACCCACGGGAAGAGATGGGTTGGTGCTATTCTAAGGCCACACCACAGGCCCAACGTCATATACCTAATATGAGCATATTAAATGTGACATAAGCATGCTTGCTTAAATCACACTTTTACTACTATAGGATAGTAGGTTAATCCAGGTCTTGTTCAGTCCGTGCAAAACGTCATCAAAATCCTCTCAGTGATGGTTGACTGAGTAAAAAAAAAAATCATAATATTAGTGATTTATAGTACGAGTAGTACAAGAATTAATGAGTATTTCCAATTTCCAGCCCTGATCTCCTGCCTCTGGAGCACCGTGTTCACGGTGCTGCAGACCTTCCTGGCTGAGCTGCTGGTCCACCACGGCTTCGACGAATGGAACACGACTGTGTCCTTCGTGCTGCAAATCTTCATCCCGCCTCTTGGACTGATACACGCGTTCAATCAGTTCGCGCTCTTTCAGACTGGCACTGCCGGTTGTTATTTTAGACCTGTATTTTTAAAATCTTCATTTTTATCACCCCACTGTTGGGGTACTGGCCTTTTGGATGGATAAGGAGGATGAGTCATGACCCAACATCCATATGTTGCGTCATGGCTTATCCTCCTTAAAATTGGGCCCATGCCCAATGCGGATTGGTGGGTGAATTTTAAGGTCTTGAGAAGTATTAACTCAGTCCAATTTAGATTTTAATACCTAACTTAACATTCAACGCGTAAATTTTTTCTCGCCTTTTCGAAATAAAAGTAGCCTATGCTTTATTCCAGAAGTGTCCAGAAACAATTTATTCCACAAAATCTGTCCAGTTTATTTTCCGTGAAAGAGTCCAATCAATAAACTATTGTAAAATTAGGGCGATGATATCAGAAGCTCACTAATCAAATGTTTCATGCACAGAGCATTACGACGAAAGATGGTCAATAGTCTACACGGTTCTCATGTGGACTGTAATGAACGTGCTGTACTTTGGTTTGCTAATGCTGCTTCAGCGAACCATCGGGCAGGAGCGGGCCATTGGCGGCCAGGTGTCGTGGAAGTCCATCATCTTTAAAGAAGTGGAGGTAAGATCATTTGGACTTTGATGAAAATACTGTACTGTACTGATGCTGCTGCAGCGAACCATCGGGCAGGAGCGAACTATTGGCGGCCAGGTGTCGTAGGAATCCAACATCTTGGAAGTGGAGGTAAGATCATCTGGACTGTCATGAAAATATTATACTTGGGATTGCTGATACTGATTCAGTGAACCATCGAACCAGCGGACGGACAGGTGTCGTGGAAATCCATCATCTTTATAAAAGTGAAGGTAAGATCCTAAGACCTGCGTCTATTCTATGCCACTTCTAAGACTCAGCGCACTCCAAGCTGCCAAAAGCTCGGGCAGTTGGTGTCAAATATTTTAAATTATTTACAAGTAGTCTAAAATGATGATTTAGATACGGATTCTCACGCGTCTTGTTAGCCGGATCTGCCGACTAGTTTCGACTTCATACGGAAGTCATTTTCAAGGCGAGTAAGGACCGTCTTTCCGACGTGAAACTAGTCGGCAGATCCGGCTAACAAGACGCGTGAGTATCCGTATCAAAATCATTATGACTATTTCTCACGTTAGTTTTAATCAAATTAGTCTAAAATGAGTCTAGTAGGATGCAAACTTTAATCTCCTTCTTCTTCTAAAGGTGCCTCTCCAACTAGTGAAGGTTAGCGATTAACATGCTCAAGTCCTTCTTGTCCTTAGCTCTGCGGAATAGCTCAGCAGCATTCGCTATCCCGGTCCACTCTCGGATGTTACGCAACCAAGACTTTTTCCGTCTTCCGACCTTTCTCTTTCCAGCGACTTTGCCCATCATTATCAGCTGCAGGAGGTTGTATCGCTGATGTCTAAGAACATGACCCAGGTATGAGATTTTTCGCCGCTTAACAGTAGGCATGAGCGTGCGTCTTTGGCCGCTTCGCTGTAGAACCGTGGCATTGGTCACTTAATATCGAGACGTCACAAAACTTTAGTGACGAGAGCAATTACAGCATGCATCGTATTTTGAACTTTATGTTTATAGTAAACATGGTCATTTTCAAATTTAACACAAACTGCTCGAGCATTTTGCAGCTTGGTATGCGCTGACCCTAAGTCTCATTTCCAAATTCTGTGGTGCACAAATCAGATGTCTAAGATTATACTCTAAACCTCTAAATCCGAAGCTTTATGTATTTTTTTTTACTTATATATAAACTTATTGTAGGATAGAAACCAACTGCGGCCAATCGAAAAACTGACGGGGAGGGAGCGAGAAAACTTGCAGGAAGTAGACGATTTAGTCGCTAAGGCAATAAGTTTTAGAAATGTTTCTAAGGTAAGTCCAATATGTCCAGTCTTAGCTATGTTAAATAGTCGTTTAGTTGACAGGTATATTCCTATTTTCGAAGATAGATTCTTACAGCTTTAAAAGGTTCCATTTGTAGCCTAAAAAGCAAAAGGCCTTCAAATTATTAATCGCCCCTTAGATTGTTTATGGAGTCTGCTGCTGGGCAAGTAGTTGTAGCAGGTATTATGCTTGTCTTGGCCACATCTTTTGAGACAGAACTCTTGCGTATGTGAAGTGTGTGATGTGGTAAACAACTTGAATACGCACCACGACGCGACACCTACGACTGTGCGTCACGCAGTGAACCCACGTATTATGTATATCAATGAAAATAAATGTTTCTATGACGCTTACGACTGTGCGTCACGTCGCTAAAGTACCAATGAAAATGTATATTTCTGTCAGTCCGTTTTTTTCTTTGCAGAGTATCATGAATGTGAAAGTACTAGATAAGGTTACTTTAGATATTTACCGCGGCGAGTTTACTATGCTGTTCGCCGAACGAATCCAGGCCAGAATGGTGAACACTTGCGAAGATTTAATTACAGGTTAGTTCTTGGAAGTGTATTATTTTCTTATAGATTGTGTTTTTCTGTTAAACACAATTCACTGAATTTATAATTACTTATTTGCAGGTCTCGCTATTGCCGATGAAGGCTCTGTAACCATATTAGGTAAAGAGGTAACGACGGAAAGCAATTTTATGTCCACACCCAATATGATGGGCTACTGCCATCAGTCCATGTTCTTGGTAGACGATCTCACAGTACAGGAACACCTGGAGTTATTTGCAAAGGTAGTGTTAGGTTAAACGAGGGACATATTTAATCCTAAGTATAAATAATCCTCGCTAAATATGTCCCTCATGTTTAAAGTTTATCTTGTTTGTACTAAAGGTACAAAGAAAGAATATCCGCGTAACGTTAGTGGCTTGTGGCAGTTTTTTATAGTAAACAACCCTTCTACGAGGAATCATTACACACAATATTTAACATAAAAAAAAAATGCCACGAAAGTTACGCGTTGAGAATAGAAGTAGTTGAGTAGAGAAGTACTTTATGGAGAATCGCCCAAAAATGTATATATTTTTTATTAATTCCAGATATGTCTGTGGAACGAGCCGAACCATTTCGTGACCGAGTACAGCCACATTCGCTTCAGGCGCCTCCTGTCCGAGTGCTACCTGGACGCAGTCAAGCATGTGCTCGTGGAGCAACTCGGCATGTTCTTCAGAGCTCAACTCTGCTGGGCCATCGCCATGCTTTTGGAACCTAGGGTGTGTTTTAAGATTTACCCTAGATCTATCTCTCTCATCTGAGCGTTTTCCCGGTTGCATCCTCAGCGTACGCGTCGGAGCCCAGGGTTCACTTTTCTAATTTTTCTTCTTCACTTCGCACGATCCTTAGTGATGTGAGGCCTTCCTTATTCATTATCATCCTTAGTTTGAGATTTATCTTATCCTGCTAATGATATTAATGCGAAAGTTTGGATGTTTTGCTTATGTTCCCGAACCGATACGACATTGGAACCTTCAAAAAACGAGTCTACATCTTCTTGAAACGCCGGCAACACTCTTGTGATACCCCTGGTGTTACAGTAGTCCATGGGCAGCGGTGATCGCTTACCATCAGGTGACCCACTTGCTCGTTTGCCGCCCTATGTTATAAAAAATAACTATTCTTACTATATATATAGTTTGCTTAATAATTCTTATTATCTTACTTTCCTTCTTCTTAAGGTAGTAATTATACCAGATTATGCTGACCCTCATGCTTATATATCGGTTTTGAAGGACAAGATTATGGTAAGATAAAGATTCTTCATTATTTTTGAGTTTTATTACTTACATCTTATCATTGTTTTACACTACTCGTGTCAGAATTTTTCAATTTGCCTAAAAGCATATGACATGACTTGACGACTTGAATTTCAGTTTATTTAAAAAAACTACTGGAAATTGTAAACTGCACAATATTTTATGTCTTTTTTATAAAATAATACTTCTTCTTCTTCTTCTCTCAGCCGAAAGACGTCCACTGTTGGACAAAGGCCTCCAAGGATTTCATCAATAATACTTAGATAAAATTAATTATTCTTGATATTTTATTCCCGAAGAAACTCGTGGGATTCATCCCAACACAATAAATATGTTCTTGCAAATAAATTTATCTTCACCGCTATGTAGCGGCAGCCGTATTACACACACTGAACTAAACAGTTAACCAGCGTACAGGTTTCCTCAGGTACAGGTTTCGTCATTTCAACAACACTAGCTGAGCGACCGATCTCTGCTCGCATGATCTAGATCAATTTTAATGATACTTAGTAAAAGACACAATCAATGACAAAAACAAAAATTTGTCAAAATCATTACAGCCGTTTTGGAGAAACCTTTTACGAATTGCTCGTTTGAAGAATAGGATAACATATTTTAACTTTTGAGTATTTGTAGAAATGGAAACATCTTTTATTTTCAGAAATACAAAAAATATATAACCATAGTAAAGTTCTCGTACACATCGTTTCGAATGGTATATGCGGACAGACTTTTCGTATTCGATAACAAAATTCTGGTATTCGGCGGCACTCCGGCTTACATGTTCTTTAAATATGGTAAGTTCTTTGAAACGAATGCTAAAAAATCTCTCTCTCTTCACGGCTCTGCTAAAAGAAATTATAAATTGCCTGAAGAAATCCTATTTCCTATTACAGGGATTCGGCCAAGCTTCCGGTGGCTGGGCCCCTAATGATAAAGCTACAATACCACTGACCGACTGACGTAATTAATATGACTAACGCATGGAAGTAATAAATACGGCCTAACGTCTCCGTCAATAGGGGTGGAGGGGGTTAAATGAACGAAATGTATTTTAACCAAAATAGGTTTAAAGGGTTATAATATAATTATAGCTAACTTTTATTGAATTATTCGAAGACCCATTCATATATATATATATATATATATATATATATATATATATATATATATATATATATATATATATATATATATATTTTCATTTTAAAACCGTGTTTAAGGTCGCGAGTACCGAATCCGTATGACCTTCCGCGGCGGGGGGTCATTCGAAGACGAACGGGTCGACGAGCTGCTTGAGACCGCTACGACACACGGGGCCACGGTCCGTGCCAACCTGGGCTCGCTCATCATACTGCGAATGCCGACCAACCCGACGGCCAGCGTGGCCACGTTGGTCAAGGAAATACAGGAGAAATCCATTTATTATGGCATCTCCTCCTTCTCTATTTCACTGCCGGATTCCGAGGAAATCTGTAGAAGGTAATATCTTTAATAAGTACATTTATTGACAACATTAACTTTACATCAACGAACGGGTCAACGAGCTGCTTGAGACCGCGACGACGCACGTGGCCACGGTCCGTGCCAACCTGGGCTCGCTCATCATACTGCGAATGCCGACCAACCCGACGGCCAGTGTAGCCACGTCGGTCAAAGAAATACAGGAGAAATCTATTTATTATGGTGTCTCCTCCTTCTCTATTTCACTGCCGGATTCCGAGGAAATCTGTAGAAGGTAATATCTTTAATAAGTACATTTATTGACAACATTAACTTTACATCGACGAGCTCCTTGAGACCGCCACGAACCACGGGGCCACGGTTAGTGCCAACCTGGGCTTGCTGATCATACTGCGAATGCCGACCAATCCGACGGCTAGCGTGGCCACGTTGGTCAAGGAAATACAGGAGAAATCCGTTTATTATGGCATCTCCTTCTCTATTTCACTGCCGGATTCCGAGGAAATCTGTAGAAGGTAATATCTTTAATAAGTACATTTATTGACAACATTAACTTTACATCAACGAACGGGTCAACGAGCTGCTTGAGACCGCGACGACGCACGTGGCCACGGTCCGTGCCAACCTGGGCTCGCTCATTATACTGCGAATGCCGACCAACCCGACGGCCAGCGTGGCCACGTTGGTCAAGGAAATACAGGAGAAATCCGTTTATTATGGCATCTCCTCCTTCTCTATTTCATTGCCGGATTCCGAGGAAATCTGTAGAAGGTAATATCTTTAATAAGTACATTTATTGACAACATTAGCTTTAAATCTTACGATCCGTAATATGCCTCGTCAAAATGTACACAAAAATGTATCCGTAACGTCCGTATTTTTGACAAAATAAAGATATATTAAGAATGAAGGTACTATTAGTTTTAAGGACAACGCGATTGCTGTAGGCTGGGCTCCTTTATTGACCCACACTTCTGTCACCATAGCTTCATCCTTACCACGTATGGCCTATACGTCTTGAGACCATAGAAAATAAATGTTTTTCGTACTTGGTATAAAAGTTTATTGATTTTATACATCTCCAATAAGAATAGAAGAAGGTAGGACCTTTCTTTTTACCTACCTAAAGTAGCCGGTAATAGGTACCGGCCTAAAGTAGCCGCTCAGTTTGATGTCTCATCCTTTTCCCGAATAGCCGTTGGATTCCAAGGAGGTTTGGCCGATGCCTACACTATACCAGCACAGCAAGGAGATCGATCCCCCTGAGTGAGATAGGATTTGGTTAGGTAGTAGAATCAGTTTTTATCTGCCCCGACTATACAACTTTATATTTAGAACCCTAGAGGAGTAAATTAACCGGCGAAGTTAGGGTTTAACCGGTTTGTTATATTTCAGAGCCATAAATGTAATGCGCGACCCACAACAAACTCACATCAGGACTAACCAAGCTTTAAAGCAATTTACTGGTAAATCAATCAATGCATCTAATTAAGTAATGTTATAATCTTGAGGCCCTCCAAAGAGCCGACTGGCTCCTGACAGGAAGGAGTGGAAGTTTCTGGTATCTGAGGCCAAGATCCTCTTTGGGTCGTCGAGCCATTGAAGTAAAAAAGTAATGTAATATTGTAATTGTAATTGGATCAAATCAAATCAAAATCAAATCATTTATTATAATATATACTATAAAAGTGCTGGAGTCCAGTGCTAAGTATAATAAAACTTGTGTTACAGGTACTCCATACTTATAAAACTTAACTAGAATACATAAAATAAAATCTTAAAACTGGGATGGCGAACTAGGATAGGATGGATGGATGGCGGAAGGAAACTGTTTTCGTTATCTCAAGAGAAGATGACGAATTTAGATATCATGTCGTTACGAAGCGAATAACTTTGCCTAACACCTTTCTTGTACAAACAACACCAAATCAGCCCACACAGCCGCATTGATCAGTGCAGGGTAACTTTAAATGCGGGTGACTGTACATAGACTCAATTACCGTCTCTATAGTCAGGAAGAAATGGCGAAAAAAATCAAAATCAAATCAAAATCAAAAATTATTTATTGAAACTTGGCCTTCAAAGAAGGCTCTTTTTCACGTCGAATACTAATTATTTTATCATAATATATTATGTCTCAAAGCTACAAACTACTAGCATTTCGGAACGACCACTGCTGAGAAGAAATGCCTATAGAAACTCATGAAACAGTCTTGGTCGCCTAACATGCCAGAGGGGTTATTTATTAACTTTATATATACACTAGCTTTCGCCCGCGGCTTCGCCCGCGTGAATTTCCCACGGGAACCGTGCCTTTTCCCGGGATGAAAGGTACCCTATGTCCTTCTCCATACTTCTAACTATGTGTATGCGAAATTTAAGGAAGATTGGTTCAGTAGATGAAGCGTGAAGAGGTAACAAACAAACAAACAAATAAACAAACCAACAAACAAACAAACAAACAAACAAACAAACAAACAAACTCACTTTCACATTTATAATATTAGTTAGGACTAGATTGTGTACAGTCAAAAATAAAATAAAAATAAATATAATATTGTAAAACATGTTGTGCGCAGAGATTCCGGGCAGACGAAAGGGCGGGAGGGTTCGGTACCGAAAAATTTACCAGGTAAAAAAAATACCGGTAAAAAACCTCGACCCGACACTACGTCTGTCCGACTAACCTAACCTAACCTATACGCAGTCTGCAACCACTGTAGTTTACAACGGGAACTACAGAACCCTGTATATTAAACCTAATACTTAATAGCTACAACCACCCACAAACCCAAGGGTCACTTACCAAACTTAATCTTCTGCTCTTCGGATCCAATCTTGAGTGTCTTCGGAAAGGGGGAATGCGGTCCCTAAACACCAAACCTACCCCGAGATCTCAATTCCCCAGAACAAATATTTCTTCCCGAAGTTGGCTCGGCAACAGATGTCGGCGTCCCCAGGCAGCCACGTTTCGCATCTCACAAGAAACAGTCAAAGTAAAAGGTTTCACAAACACAAACGTTCAATAGTTATTCAACAAACAGGAAATTCACAAATATAACTCAAACTAGTTAACAAGCAAAAGACGCGAGACCTCTCCGCGTATTAAAATCAAACCGATATGTCAGGACAAATGGCGGCCGTCCGCCATGCCATTCACGCGAGCAATTTCATGCGGCGCGGCACTCCCCGCGCGATGTCCAAACAATACTGAATTCAAAATGGTCGCTCGCGACTGCCGACGCCGGCCGAGCGGGCGACGACGCTACTAATATGAAACTACCGCACGCGCTAGAATATTACGGCGGCGAACGGACAAAACAACATAGATTTTATTACAAACATCCCCCCGTCCCGGTCTGAGAAGCAGACCGCTAGCTTACTCTACGGGAAGGCGGGCGAGAGAGGTCACAGCTCTCCTCAAAATCGAACCGTCGACCAACACCTCAGCCACACGCGGAGTGCCATCTCCGCCAAGAATCAAACGTAATATGCGAGCTCGTCGCCAAAGCAATGAGGGCAAATTTGCCTCTTTTAACAATACTAAATCACCCTCCCTGGGAGGCTCAGTCCTGTCTGTCCACTTCACTCTTTGCTGCAGCAAATGCAAATATTCAAGCGACCAGCGACGCCAAAAGTCCTGGCTCATTTGCTGCAACATTTGAAAACGCGACAACCGATATACGCGTTCATCCTTCCACGGGTATTCGGGCAGGGCATTCAACGGCCCTCCCACCAAAAAATGACCAGGGGTGAGAGCTTCCAAGTCATTTGGATCTGGAGATAGCGGACAGAGAGGACGAGAGTTGAGGACCGCCTCAACTTTACAAAACACTGTGGCCAGCTCTTCAAAAGTTAGAGCCGTTTCTCCGATAATGCGGCGGAGGTGGGTCTTTGCGGATTTCACAGCCGCTTCAAAAATCCCTCCCCAATGGGGGCAACTTGGGGGACTAAACTTCCAGGTTATTCCCCTTTGGGCAGCAATTTGACTTAAACTAGTACAATTTTTATCAATAAACACAGAAACATCCTTAAGATAATTTACAGTCCCCTTATAGTTTGTGCCATTATCAGACCTAATAAGGGAAGGTAGACCTCGACGCGAAACAAAGCGATCCAACGCGGCGACGAAGGCCTCCGTAGTCAGAGCCGATACCACCTCCAAATGGACAGCCTTGGTGGCCAAACAAACAAATACACACAAATAGCCCTTCACAATACGGGCATTACGAAAGGAGAAGCCTTGATCGAAAAGGGACCGGCAAAATCGGTTCCAACGCCGTCAAACGGTCTCGAAGGTCGGATTCGATCAGCGGGCAAATCACCCATCTGTGGTTGCATCGTGGATGCCTTCAACCTATAACATGCAATACATCGAAACAGGACACTACGGATTGCTCTTCGGGCAGACAAAATCCAAAACTCGCGTTGCAAAATAGCCAACAAAGCATTGCACCCAGCATGGGCGTTACGAATGTGTCGATCAGACACCAAAAGCTGCACCAAGGGTCCGCCCTTGGGCAACAACAGAGGATGGCGAGTCTCATATGGAAGATCCGCCTTCCGGAGCCTGCCTCCAACCCGAAGAAGCCCATCCGAGTCGATGTACGGGTTCAAACGAGCGACCGCGCCCTTCAACTTAGCGCGTCCGTCGCGCAAAATACGAAGCTCTGACTCAAACCGTCCGGTCTGCACGACACGGACCCAATGCGACAATGCGCTCCGGCGCTCTTCTGCACCTGCAATCGGCTCCAACCGCTTTGCCTGTGGGTTTCTACAATTATGTATGAAACGCTTAATCCAACTGGTAACACCCAGAAGCTTATCCAAGCTACTATACCGAGCAAGTAGCCAATCCGGCTCCGACGTCGTCTCAGCGACTACAGCATGTACACGGAGCCCAGTCAAACTCAAAGAAGTAACATCTGTCTGACAGACAGGCCAAGATGTTTCTGATCCCATCAGCCACTCTGGACCCCACCAGAGCGGGTGTGACACCAATTCTGGTGCCGTACAACCTCGGGAAGCACAGTCCGCTGGGTTAAGCTCTCCCGGCACATGTCTCCATGTTATATCAATTCCGATATTCTGGATTTGGGAAACCCGATTTCCCACAAAAACCTCCAAGGTATGTGGGGCCGCGCGCAACCATGCAAGCGCGACCTGGCTATCCGACCAGGCGAAGATGTCCCGTATCTCGACCGTGGCCGCCAGCTCACATGCAACGTGATGCAACAATTTAGAGAGAAGGTGAGCTCCACTCAACTCAAGCTTGGGAATAGTCAGCCTAGTCCTGATAGGGGCGACCTTGCTCTTCCCTAACAAAAGCGAGACATTGACCCGGCCATCGGCGTCAACTGTCCGCATATAGACTGACGCGGCGTAGCCTCGCTCCGACGCGTCACAAAAGCCATGCAGGCTGGCTCGATATTTCCCGGGGGGCAATATTCGACGAGGCAAGGCAATCCGATTGACTTCCTTAATCGATGAAAACAACTCGAGCCAATCATCCAATGGAGAGCTAAACAGCGGCTCGTCCCACGAGACGCCCAAAGTCCAAAGTCTCTGAAGAAGACACTTTGCAGAGAATATCACTGGACTGATCCAACCGCTTGGATCAAACATACGGGCTATTACGGACAACACCGTTCTCTTAGTCCAGACCTTTGGTATTTCCAAGTCCACTTGGAATGTAAAAATATCGGTTAGCGGCTGGTACTGCATGCCCAGCACCGCTATCCTGTTGGGATCATCCACATCCTCAAACAGGTGAGGGTTCTGTTGGTGATCCTCCGGGATCCCTTCTAGAACTTTAGGCTCATTAGACAACCACTTACGTAGCTCGTAGCCACCTGTCTTCAATATTTCAATCAATTCATCCCGCAGTAGGAGGGCCTCCTCAATACTTTGGGCTCCGGTGCACACGTCATCAACATACAAGTCACGTGACAGCACGGAAGCCCCACGGGGAAAGCGGATCCGTTCCCGCTCTGCCAATTCAAGCAATGATCTGATGGCGATATAGGGACTAGATTTCAAACCATACGTGTTTGTGTTGAGTTCATACACCGTCACAGGATCCTCAGGGCGCTCACGCCAGAGTATCAACTGGAATCGCCTGTCCTCAGGATGTATGACTGTCTGGCGGAACATCATCCGGATGTCCGCACCAAAAACCACTTGATGTCTTCTAAAGTTCAAGATGATGTCAATTATGTCCCTATGCAATTTGGGACCCGAATGCAAACACAGATTCAACGAAACCCCGTTCGAAGTGGGTGCGGACCCATCGAAGACGGTCCTCAATTTGCCTGTTGAGGCCTTCACCACCGCGTGGTGGGGCAAAAAATAATGCTCAGTTGAGCTCCAATCAACTCGAGCCGGAGACATGTGACCCAAATCCTCGTACTCGCGCATAAATTCAATATATTTATCGCGAAGTACGTGGTCACGCTGCATACGTCGCTCCATGGACAGCAGTCGTTTCTCCGCAAGCGCCCTACTTTGCCCTAGGCTAGGACGTGTAGCAACAAATGGTAATCTAGTTACAAACCGACCGGAGGGCAACCTCTCCGTGGTCGATCGAAAAAGGGCTTCGCACTCAGCGTGTTCCGGATCCATCCTGGAACTCATAGGTGGCTCCTCCACCTCCCAAAACCTTTGCATGGTCTTGGCCAAGGACGCAGATGCGACAACCGGTGGCTCCTCCGCGGTGCCATTATCAAACACAGGGCCCATCAGGGCAAAACCAAAAATCGTAGACACTGCCATCAGTGAAGACGAACCCAGAGCCTTCTGTGTACCCAACAAAATCCAACCCAATACGTCCGAGCCCAGGAGCAAGTCCACTGGGCCGGGATGAAAGACAAAGGGGTCGGCCAAATCCAGACCCGAAACCAAAGACAACACACCCGGCGGTATGTCTGTCGAGGGGTGCCAACCCGCAATGGTATCCATTACCACAGCCGAAGTCGTGATCCTCATTGTGGAGGACTTCAGCGAAGAAAAGGTGACAAGTGTCTGGCCCGTCAGACACTTCACTTGTATGCCACCAACTCCAAGAAGTGGCACAGGCGAGTCTTCCACGACTAAACCTAACTGGCGTGCCACTCGAGTGGTAACCAAACTGCTTTGAGCCCCTGAGTCCAACAGAGCTCTCAAATTAATGGCTTCCCCCCCACGACCCCATACGCGGACCACTGCGGTAGGGAGCAGAACCGTCCGCGGCTCTGTCCCAGCAAGGGAGCAAGCTAGTTACGGGCTCCCCACTCTCTCCAAACCAGGGGCGCGCCACTGACCCGGATAATATGGCGGGCGAGTGCACATCCCCATCTGAGGGGGCATAACCCGCGGCCCGGCCATACATATGGTACGGCGGGTGGTACTCCAGCCGTGGGTACTCGTGCAGCGGCGGAGAAAACCGCTGCGGCTGCATGTGTTGGGTATTGGTAACCCGCGTGGAGGGGGGTGTCCCCACTCTCACGTCCGGTCTAGGGCCCCCGCCCATGGGGGCCCTATCCGGGGCCTGGCCAGCTACATACTGGCCATGACCTTGGGGCGCGTGGTCCCGGTCCGCCAAGACCCGCGCAGGTACGCGACCCCCCTCCCGAGGGGGGGTGCGACGAGCGAAGCCGCGTCCTCCGTCCGATGGTGGAGGGCTTCGCGCAGGAGCGCCCCCGCCCATAGGGGACCCCTGCCTCAACAACCGGGGGCCATCCCCGTTCCGGTTCATGCAGAGCATCGCGTGGTGCAGCCCACGGCATGCACTGCATGGTATGGCCCTGGGACAGTCACGTGCATAGTGACTGCCCAAACAGTAAAAGCATAGTTCATGCCGCTTTGCCATGCGGCGCCTATCTTGTACTGGCAGTCTCTGCCAGTCCCTGCATTGCAGCAGGCTGTGGCCCATCCGGCCACATTGCAGGCAGTCCGCGTCCCCCGCGACTGCTGCCGTGTGTGCAACCCGCACACCAGCTCCACGCGGTGGCGGTTGCCGTCCCTGTTGGGGCTTACCTCTCCATGAGGGTTCCAAAGGCCTACGTTCAGGCGCTCTGGATGGCGCTGAGTCCGTCATGGTATTCTCAGCGGCCCGTGCCTCAAACTCCAAAAACTTCACCAAGTCAGTGAATGTTGGTAGGGTGGTGCTATCCCGCTCCGCATTTTCGCGCTCAAACCGCGAGCGGATGTCATTGGGCAATTTGCCCAATACAATGTGCACCAACAAAAAAGACCATTGGTCCACCGGCAGCCCCAGTGTGCGGAGCGCGTTACAGGCCACTGTAACGGGCGTGAGCAACTGCAGGCGCAACTGTGCCCTGTTGGCCACCTTGGGCAGGGCCATCAACTGTGCGGCGTGCGCATCCGCTAACAAACGTAAGTTTTGGTAGCGGGAGTTCAATAACTCCCAAGCCGTATCGTACTGGTCGTCCTCCACCCGGAGGTGCTGGATGAGCGACCGCGCTTCATCCTCAAGAGTGGAGAGGAGGTAGGCCATCTTCTGGGCCTTCGACAAATCCTGTCGTGCTACGACCAGGGACTCAAACATATTTTTATATGCTACCCACTCCTCCATCCTACCCCCAAAGTGGGACAGCTGAAGGGTGGGGAGCCGACCAGTAACCGCTGGTCCTTCCTGTCTAACAGGTGTGCGAGGGGCTGGTCCGCCAGCCTGTCTCGCCCTTATTGCGGTCGCCGCCTCCGCGATATCATCGTGCAGACTCAGGATCTGGTCCATGTCCGCCATGTGACCTGCGTAGACCTCCGGGGCAAGTTCGGCTTCGGTAAGCACCACCATGGCCGCTTCCGCGCTAATCAATCGTGAGTGGAGGTGATCCGCTCTTAGCAGTATGGCGCCCTCCCTGTCCTTCCGGGACAGGAGTCCTCCGGCCGTCACAAACCATCTCAATTCGTTGGCGAGTGTCGCCCTAGCATTGGAGACCTTCGCCATCGCGTCAAGTCACAAACAAAAAATAACAAAAGGTAAATAAAAAACAACAAAATCATGCAACTACACGAAGAACCGCGGTAGGTATGAGAATGGCACAAACCCGGAACGCACGGTACAAACCGCAAACAAATACAAAAAAGGTTACAAATATTCTTATACAAACAAACTAAGAAAAATCTAATAATTTTTACAAACAATTAATTATTTTTTACAAACGAACACATAGAGGGTAGATAAACTACGCTCTGCTACCAGAAAATGTGCGCAGAGATTCCGGGCAGACGAAAGGGCGGGAGGGTTCGGTACCGAAAAATTTACCGGGTAAAAAAAATACCGGTAAAAAACCTCGACCCGACACTACGTCTGTCCGACTAACCTAACCTAACCTATACGCAGTCTGCTACCACTGTAGTTTACAACGGGAACTACAGAACCCTGTATATTAAACCTAATACTTAATAGCTACAACCACCCACAAACCCAAGGGTCACTTACCAAACTTAATCTTCTGCTCTTCGGATCCAATCTTGAGTGTCTTCGGAAAGGGGGAATGCGGTCCCTAAACACCAAACCTACCCCGAGATCTCAATTCCCCAGAACAAATAAATAGATTTCTTCCCGAAGTTGGCTCGGCAACAGATGTCGGCGTCCCCAGGCAGCCACGTTTCGCATCTCACAAGAAACAGTCAAAGTAAAAGGTTTCACAAACACAAACGTTCAATAGTTATTCAACAAACAGGAAATTCACAAATATAACTCAAACTAGTTAACAAGCAAAAGACGCGAGACCTCTCCGCGTATTAAAATCAAACCGATATGTCAGGACAAATGGCGGCCGTCCGCCATGCCATTCACGCGAGCAATTTCATGCGGCGCGGCCTCCCCGCGCGATGTCCAAACAATACTGAATTCAAAATGGTCGCTCGCGACTGCCGACGCCGGCCGAGCGGGCGACGACGCTACTAATATGAAACTACCGCACGCGCTAGAATATTACGGCGGCGAACGGACAAAACAACATAGATTTTATTACAAACACATGTTATGTTTGTGATCGAGTAACCACAACGAAATGGTTAAGAACAAAAAATAAAAATAAAATTCGAATCAGAAGGGGTTTTTCTCCAGCAAGGGAACTCCATAATATATGCTGTTAAAAGAATAGTAAAAGGCAGTTATACGGCCCTTTATATGAGGTAGAAAGATATCGCGATGGACGATTACATGTTTTTAATAAAGTACAATTTTTATGAAGTTATTTCTAGTTTTATACATTTTTGCATATTATTTTCTCATGTTTTATTATTTCAAAATAGCGGAGACGCCTTGGACGCATCGACAAAATTACTTCCTCACCATGGACGATATGAGGTCGATCGGATGGAAGTATTTCTCGTTTTGTGTCTACTACAGACTTTACTTTATCTTAACGGTAATAAGGTACAACTTCGTTTTCTCTAAACACAATTAGTTTTTTTACCGAATTTCCAACGCTAGTCTGACATGAAGAAGGTTTTAGAATCTGACGAAGCTGCGGTCAAAAGCTAGTTTTTTTATCTTGTTGTTGCTACGAAAAGTGTACGCTGTCTGTAGCACCATGGATTAGACATCAACGTACTAAGCTCTACGAGTGCTACGACAATGCTACGACGACGCTACGAAAATGAAAAGGAGGCAAGACGCATGGGATTGGGCGGCGTTATCGTATTTTAAACCAAAATAATGCAAATGTTTGGGTATGAGTTACGGATTTGATGAAATTTAATACACTGGGGATAGCACATATGGTTATTTCGTTATCAGCAGCGGATTCGAGCATGCTCTCGCATGCGGTCATCGGCGTGAATTGCATACAATTATGAAACTTAACTACTTTATAGACGTTTCAATTTCCTTCAGCAAATTGTAAAATGCTCTGCGATCCGCCACTTGCCGCCCAGTCTGAATCTTACATAAGTAGTTGCGCTTAGATTTTAAATTTCAATGGTTGATCGTAACTTTTGTTAATGTAATCAAGGTTGGTACAAAAAAGTTTATTCATTCTTTGGTCAAACACAAATTGCGACAAATAAAAATTACTTGTCCTATTATGTACAAACAATCTTCACAGTACTTTTTGTTGAATTTTGTTGAAAATAAATTAAATATAGTTCAAACCTAAACAGTCTTATGTTTAACATTTATTAACCACGAAAGTAATTCCCTTAAAAGTCTATTTTAATTTATATTGTTGTAAAATCATAAAAAGACATGGTAATTGTTTACATAATAGGACAAGTAGGCAAAAACGGATTATAGATACAATACCTTGTCGCTTGTGTTTGTATTTGGCCAATAAATTTGCTTCCTATCTTTCTTTCAAATCACAAATTCCAGGTGATTCTGGCCATCACAGCTGGCATATTGATCGGCATGTCGTTGTCTGACATGTTATCAGATATGGGGAGAGACCGTGAGGCGATGTCTATACTGCACGGAGAGGTATATTCATAATTATCCTAACTAATATTATAAATGCGAAGGTGAGTTTGTTTGTTACCTCTTGACGCTTTATCTACTGAAATAATCTTCCTGAAATTTTGCATACACTTAGTTAAAAGTACTAAGAAGGACATAGGGGAATTTTCATCCCGGGAAAAAGCACTGTACCCTTTGGAAATCCATGCGGGCGAAGCCGGGCAAAAGCTGACGAGCTTAAATCATAATAGATCTCTACGTTTCCTCTCAACAGTAGATAATGTTTTACTGCACAAGTGCACACATAAATACAGCATCATTTTTAGTACCTCTCTCTCTCTCAGCCTAAAGACGTCCACTGCTGGACAAAGGCCTCCCCCAAGGATTTTATCCGTGGGGGGTTTTGCCGTAATCGCCACACTTGGCAGGCGGGTTGGCGATCGCAGTGTGACGGCAGTACCTAGTATTATATTATTCTAATTTAGAAAATTTATTTATTTATTATTTATAGATTCTAACAGTGGAGCAACTAAAACAGAAGACGATATTGATTCTTAGTGCTGACTCTTCCGTCAACGCCAAATCGGTAGCTGCAGCGTAAGTCAGTCAGTCAGTGCAGCATTTGTAGAAAAGAAAGAAAGATAGAAATAAAATAAATTTATTGGCAAAACACAAACTGCGACAAAGGAGAGACAAAACAACCTTTTATATAGTAAACTCCATATTTTCTTAATTGTTCTATATTATGTAAACAATCTTCACAGTACTTTTTAGGGTTCCGAAGTAAACAAGGAACCCTTATAGTTTCGTCATGTCTGTCCGTCCGTCCGTCCATCTGTCTGCGGCTAATCTCAGAGACTACTAGCACTAGAAAGCTGTAATTTGGTAAAATATACATATTTATTACGCGGAGCGAACTGTAGAATAAAATGAGTGGGGATGATTTTTTTCTCTCGATTATATCATCGTGTGGGATATCATTTGATAGGTCTTTTAAAAATATTATGAGTGTCTGAAGAACATTTTTTGATTTAGGGATCCGTATGCGAAATATTTAACTTTAAGGTGATAAATTTTGTTAGAGTCAAGTGTCCCCCCCCCCTCGAACAGGAAAATGGTGGAGGGTGGGTACATGAAACAAATTATAATAACTATCAAATATAATAAATTTAAAAGGAAAATTATCACGGCTATGTAGACTTTACGCGTTAATTAGTAATAGACGATAAACTTACAAAATTGATTTTAGTATGAAAAATATTCGTAGGAAAAATTTTCATTCTATATGATGGTATTTACTTAGGTTATTTTCATTAGTTATATAAAAGTGGAAGTAAATATAAGTTCATGTGTCCGCATTTCTACAGGATGTACCTTCGGAACCCTACATTGCGCGTGGCCCAACAAGCACTTGACCAATTATTTTAAATTTTGTTGAAAACAAATCAAATATTAGTTCAAACCTAAACATTCAAAAGTAAAACATTAATTAACCACGAAAGTAATTTCCTAAAGTCTATTTTAATTTATATTATCGTAAAATCATAAAAAGACATGGTAAGGTTGTTTACATAGTAATAGGAAAATTATGAATAAATGGACTTTAGGTGTCGCAGTGGTTGCCAATAGGACCTTACTTAGCATAAAGCTGCAGCGCAATGCACTAATTCTGCAAGTTCCTATAGATTTAACTAGCCTTCATGATGATGTCATTTTCTCTATCCCTGGTAACAGCTTTTTTATTTTTTTTTAAGCATATGACTACAATATCTCATCTTTATTTGTTTCAGCTACGTTTTATCAGAAACTCGTGCTACAGTAGCCCAAACTGACCTTATTACTTATACAGCTTTGACGAGCGATGAGGTAAGCACTCTGTACAGGTCTGTCAGGATTTTAATCCTGATAAAAACCATACCCCACTTTAGTTGTAGGGGAAGTACACGAAAGAAGACCTTTTTCATGATTTTATTCTACAGTTATGTCCGCGTGGTTAATATGTTTACTAAATTAATCTCTGAGCTAAGCCGCGTACAGACAAATGGACAGATAATAACATAAAACCGCTTTATTATGAAAGTCTGTAATAATAAGTGTTCCTTGTTTCCTTGGAACTCTAAAACCACATTCGAAAAATCACTAACACGACACAACCAAATAACAATATGCTAAGTTAAAAAAAAACTTACATGCTTTACCGACTGTTTCCACACAACCATGCGGAAACGGGGCGCGTCCCTCGTGCGCAGGGTGCGGGCCAGCTCTAACATCATTCTGAAAATGATTGACAACAGATTGGACTGTCCTTATCTCCGGCACTGCTGTGATAGACAAGTCACAGTACCCATGCCGGTGAGAAGGTACTAATAGTAACTATAAGTATATTTATTGTAATTCAATTACTTATATAATGATTTAATATAATTTAATGTATTATTTCAATGTGCTATGGATCTTGATCTGAAATAAATCAATTTTAATTATTTTTTTAACCACATATTATATAAAACTAGCTAGAAATAAAAGTAGAAGTTAAATGTCCCGTAGATTCCCCCGCTACGAGATATAGAAACTAAGTACAAGATGAACTTTTTTTTCTACGCTCTCTGGCGGCTACTTTTGGTAGGTGTACGATGTACCTATCGCTGACATGGGTGTAGGTACCAAGAAAGAAAGATACGGGTTCTTTCTTATCTATATATATATGTATATATATATATATATGTATATATATAACTAAAAGGTGACAGTGACAGTGAAGTCAGTCATACTGACATAGTGATCTATCAACGCACAGCCCAAACCACTGGACGGATCGGGCTGAAATTTGGCATGCAGGTAGATGTTATGACGTAGGCATCCGCTAAGAAATGATTAACGCGAGCAAAGCTGTGGGCTAAAGCTAGTTGAATGTATAAAATTCTAACCTTTACATAATGTATAAACAGGATGTAATTGTTTATTTTCTACGGGTTTCTGGCGTGGCCTTTGTCGCTCGGGAGGTACATACATTAATAGTGATGATGACTGGCTAAAAAATAAAATATATGATGCTATTTAAATAATGAAACATAATAATTGAATGTCACTTTAATTGATCAATTTTATTTATAACATGGTTTACTATTTTTTACTTCTAATTAAAGTATATTGGGAATGCTTTTTGACTCCATTGAAAGTGACGTCACCGTTGAGTCGTTCACATGCAAGTCGCATATAAATTATTGTTTTTGACATTTAGAAAAAGTATCTAATTTTACTTGTTGTCATCTACCCTATTGTAGCCTGTATCACTCATATGAAAGTATCAATGTAGCTTTCTATTGGTGAAATAATTTTTGAAATCGGTTCAGTAGTTCCAAAGATTAACCCCTACAAACAAACTTACAAATATTTCCTCTTTATAATTAGTGTGATTAGTGTAAAAGTCAAAATCATTTTTTTTTATTGAAACTTGGCCTTCAAAGAAGGCTCTTTTTCACGTCGATAACTAATTATTTAATCATAATATATTATGAAAGTGTGATGAATAATGATATAACGAACATTTTCCCACAGAGCCTCGTAGAGTACCTGATAACAGTAGCCATCGATTCGCCGCAGCAGTATGTGTACATGTATGCTTATGGCTTAAGTGTGAACGAGACTTCGAATAAACTTTCGGTTAGTGTATAATTGAAATAGTATTGAGACCATTGAGGAGCTCCCTATCTGAGAGGGAGCCAGGGCACTCCTCAATGGCTAACATAAATCACACATATTGAGTTAGCTCCAAAGTAAGTTCTTATGTTATGGAATACTAACTCAATGATACCATATTTTATAACAAATACAATAAATATGTCGCAGTCGGATTGTATAATCTGCCGTATTACATTACGGCTAGCCGTTTTACAAAATAGCGCTGTTTTGTAATACAGCGGTTCAACGATTGAATGTGGCTGAATGAAAATCCGCCGAATGTATTCGGCACCATGCGTTCTTCAACGCGGTTCCGTTTTTTAACACTCGTGGCGCTGCCTGACGTAACAGCAACGATGCCGTATTACTATGATAATAATTCTTGATTGCTAAAGAATATCGTAAAAAGAAAATCTGTTAGCATTTTCTAATTAAAATAGATTTTCATTTAAACATAGTTTTATTTTGTAAGTATGGTCACCCTAAATTCTAAATACTTAGTAGTACGAAGCGGCTTAATATGGGTCGCCATATTGAAGAACGTATCGCAGTGACAATCCGGCTAATCGTTGAACCGCTGTATTACAAAACAGCGCTGTTTTGTAAAACGGCTAGCCGTAATGTAATACGGCGGATTATACAATCCTACTGCGACATATAGATAAACACCCTAGGCCCAGGTCAATCTGGATAAGAGCATGACATTTTAACGCTTTCAATGATATAAAAGATAAGATAGGCCTTAAATATAAGGGGACGAAAAAATTGATGACGATCCAAAAAACATACGGTTGGATTGTGTCAAAGATAGGAAGTATCGAATGAAATGGCACGCGGTAGTACTGTACTGACCTCACATAAAAATGGGAAAGAAATAAAAAATGCTATGATCATATCAAATCTCTCTGAAATGGTGTTTGTGGGTACTTAGTAATTCTTTGATTTTTTCAATTTTAGATCTATGCGCATTACAGTCCGATGCACAAAGATAACAGTGCGGCCGCGCGGTCCCTCGCTCGTGTGTACATGGCGCTCATACGACACTACACTGAGCAGTTGAACGCGACTATACAAGTGACAGACGACCCTTTAGCTTTGGATTTTACACCGGTACGTATGAGACAAGAGTATGTATCTATAGTCTAATGCCCAAGAGTATTGTACATGGCGCTCATACGACACTACACTAAGCAGATGAACGCGACTATACAAGTGACCGACGACCCCTTAGCTTTGGATTATACACCGGTACGTATGAGACAAGAGTATGTATCAATAGTCAAACGCCCAAGAGTATTGTACATGGCGCTCATACGACACTACACTAAGCAGATGAACGCGACTATACAAGTGACCGACGACCCCTTAGCTTTGGATTTTACACCGGTACGTATGAGACAAAAGTATGTATCTATAGTCTAATGCCCAAGAGTATTGTACATGGCGCCCATACGACACTACACTAAGCAAAAGAACCATCAATAGGTACTTATATATAAAATTCTTCCGTTATTGGCTGAGCGACTTAAAGATAACGCAGAACAAAAACTACTGGCAAACCTAAATTTGTCATGTAAGTAGGACCCTTAGAGAGTATAGGGGGACACTAAAAGAGATTTCTATAAATTCCCATGGGTACAAAGTCCTAGGCCCATGCTAGTATAGAATAAGCGATCATAATATTACATACTTACTCCGTCCCTAAAGTCGGATCTTGGCCTCCGAAACGAGAGAGCGCCATAGTCTTCTGATTGCTCCCAGGTTATTTATGGTAAATTAAGGGCCTTCAAAGTATTGCTCCAACGATATCTGTGGGGTCCGACTGGACTCCTACCTGACGCCTTTCCCAGATATGCCGATTTGACGCCCTCTAAGTATAATAAATATGTAACATTTTATTTCCAGTTTTTGAAGTACGCCGGGAGACCCCCTCTGGTCATCATGTTTCTGCTGATTGTGTCGATGTCGCACGTGACGTTCATTCCCTCCAAAGAACATGGCTTGATGAAACACTTACAGGTCAGTAGTCTCTGTTACTATATAATCTTTGGTATATGGCTAGTCTGGGGGCTTAGACAAAGTCAGAAGGTTTTTTACTAATAAGCAATTATTCGGATCTCCAGAGTCACGCGTACAACTTCTCCCCGCTGCAGTACTGGATGTCGCTGTACTTCTGCGACCTGATCCTGTACTGGCTGCTGGTCGGCTTCATAGCCGTCACCGTCGTCTGCGTCATGTACCTCACTGTACCTGTCCACCATTTCCAATACAGTGACCTTTGTGAGTGACCTTATTTGTTGAGACAATCCTGTGCTGGCTGCTGGTCGGCTTCATAGCCGTCATCGTCGTCTGCGTCATGTACCTCACTGTACCAGTCCACTATTTCCAATACAGTGACCTTTGTGAGTGACCTTATTTGTTAAGACGATCCTGTGCTGGCTTCTGGTCGGCTTCATAGCCGTCACCGTCGTCGTCTGCGTCAAGTACCTCACTGTACCTCTCCACCATTTTCAATACAGTAACCTTTGTGAGTGACCTTTATGTTTTACTAGGTGCGCCCTGGCGCTTCGCTTCAGTGGAAAATTCGGGATAAAAGTACCCTAGTGCTATTCCCGGTATTTTTCTAACCGTAAACTAAATTTCATCGAAATCCGTCCAGTAGATTTTGCTTGATTGAGTAACAAACATCCTCACAAAGTCACAAACTCACATCCAAACTTTCGCATTTATAATATTAGTAGGATTAGTAGAATGTATTGTCCGGGTCGGCCCTACCATAGAGCGAACGGAATGGTCGCTCTAGGCGCCAAGTCCCAGAACCCTCTGGGACTTGGCGCCTAAAGCGACCGTTCCGCCTCAAAATGTTGAACATATATATTAGTTAGAGAATAAGTGATTTACATAGTTCAGGAAACACTTAAGCTTTTAATTTTATAAAGAGTGTTATAGTCAACAGTGAAAAGTCTTTTATGTCTCGTCGATTGTTTGCCAAATTATCTGGGCTATGATTCTCGTGTCTCAGTTGTGTCTCAAAAGCCAAATAAATTGCAATGAAGCATAGAGATCTTGTCTCTTTAGTTTAATCTCTTGGGTTTTTGAGACACGATTGAGGCACGAAATTTACGTTTGTAACTAGTAGAATCGGCCCCCTGTTCTTTTCCAGTGGTGGTGCCATTTATCTTGATAATCTACGCCGTGTCGTGTATCCCCCAGTCATACCTGTTCAGTAGAGGCCCCAGAGCCGCCCTCAACGCTATGAGCTTCGTCATCACCAATCTAATTTTCGGTGAGTTGTAGTTTTTTCTTAATTTCTCTTCTTACTATATACTTATCTTCCTTCATATCAACATCATCTGTCCTAGCATATCTTCTCTCATCTACTATCTTAATCAAATCATCATAATCATAATGTAAAAGAGCTTGGCTGTTAACAGGTGGGATTCTTTTAATTTATTCACTTCATCGCTTCTCATTTTCTTCTTTACATAACATACAAAATTAGAAGATAATTAAAAAAAAAATATTTTTGGAGATAACACTGTACTTGGCCTCTTGGTAATTTCGAATAATCCTTTCTTAGTGCTCCTCTACACTTCCTAAGGAACCTACATTCCAAATTTCAGCTTCCTATGCCTAGTAATTTTGGCTGTGCGTTGTCAGTCAGTAACAGAAGAATTTTATATTGATGATGATTGATATTTTATTTTTTACAGGAGAGGCCACAGTAGTAGCGAAGATGTTTTTTAACTTGGAAAATGTTTTATTGTATTTCATGAGAATGTGGCCCCAATTCAATACAGGATTAGCAATTGTCAAAATAAAACAGATATTCTTGTACAACAGCGAATGCGTCATGTTTAAAACTAAAGACCTGTGCTCCTCTAAGACTCTACATAAATGTTGCAGTAAGTAACTTTTGCTTTTGCCCGCGGGGTCCCTAGTAGATATAGGCTATAGCCCTATTGGAATATAATTTTCATATCTCCCCGAAAAGAAGCACAATATCTAGATATATATAAAATTTGACGCTTGATTGAGATATCAACGCAGAGACAAAACAGGTAAACGTAGAAACTATAAATTTTGTAGGTATGTTTTTGATATAGCATAAATAAATACTAAGAACGGAATCTTGGAAACTCCACCCCTGAGTGGTTGAAAGTAAAGAATGAAAATCACGGGGGCAAAGCTGAGGTCAAAAGCTAGTTTTTATATTATATCTCTACATTCTTCTTCAAAAGGTGCCTCTCTAACTAGTGAAGGTTAGCAATTAACATGCTCAAGTCCTTGTCCTTAGCTCTGCGGAACAGCTCAGCAGCATTCAGTATCCCGGTGCACTCTCGAATGTTACGCAACCAAGACTTTTTCCGTCTTCCGACCTTTCTCTTTCCAGCGACTTTGCCCATTATTATCAGCTGCAGGAGGTCGTATCGCTGATCTCTAGATTAGTAAACTTTAAATTCGTCGCTACAATGTTCACAGAAAAATGTGGATTGCTACAACAGTGCTACACTCAAAGGCACTACCTCACATCGCTCGGTATCCTTGGCGAAATGAAGTCTATGCTGATCATGACCGTAGTCTTCATTGTGTCGCTTCTTCTCTGGGAGTACAAAATCATCCAGCTCTGTTGGACATATTTGATGACCCTGATCAAAGGCGCAGAGGTGAACCAAGACGAACGCCTATCACCTGGGTCCATGAGGGAGAAAGGAGAGGTTTTGGATAAATTGAGAGAGATAAGATCTAGTCGCTGTAAGTATCTATCCTAATCCTATCTTTTTCCTTTTTTGACTGCGCCAGTCAGTCACCCCGAAGTGGATTATGGCCTCACTTGAAGAAAAATCACTAGTTCACTACAGTACAGTGTGGCTCTAGTGATCTCTTTTTACTAATCTATATGCGGGGTTGCGCTGTAGCCACATTATTATTATCGTTGGGAAATCCTCAACGTAATGGAATAAAACAGCTACTTTCTGGAAAAAGAGTGACTTGCCATATGCTTGCCATCTTGCCATTCATTTATTTTGCAAGCACCAAGTACCTACTTAGCTAGAAATAAGTAGATGGATATTATAATTTGAATGTTCTTGCGATATTTTCGTACATGAGACGCTACGAAGTGTCGCAAAACTCAAAGTAAAGTCAATTTTCGTTCTAATAACAGCACTTTTAAATCGTCACATAGGTACTTGCCTATCTTTTGAGATAGGTAATAAAGTCGGTTACAAATTTTTCAGCAAATGAAAAGGTCAATACGTTCGGTGAAAGCCTTTTATGTGCCAACCTGACAAAGAAAGAACTAGGAGAGTACGTGTTGCGGAACGTTTACTTAGGGCTGGGGAGGGGGGAAGTCCTCGCTATATCAGGGCTGAAGAAGCACGGACGAGTGGCTCTGATTGAGACGCTGGCAGGGCTAAGAATTCCAAACAGTGGACAACTGTGGGCTATGTCCAAGTATAAACTTAATACAACCCCTCATCAGGTATGTTTCAATTGTTATTATTTTTTATTAGGTAGTCGTTTTCAGTAGTCACTGCTGGGCAAAGGTAAACAAAAAGCGAGAGATACCTACTATACAAAGTTTGTATATCGTCCGTCCGTTGGCGTACCCTTTGGGGGCCTGTAGTAAGTGCCTCACTGCAAGACGAAAAAAAAGGTCATCGTCTCAGGGCCTGATGACCAATGTCGGGGTGTCCTTTCCGAATGCCACCCACCTGGGGCCATCCTACTTTTACGCTACTGGTTCCACTGCCCTCATATATATACGGCGGCGGTAGCTATTGTTTGCTGGTGTTTTTAAAAGTCACCCGATATAAATTGTCCTCTCCCCTCCAGTACTGTCGCCAAGTGTCGATCGGATGTGAACTTGATCCCCTGCCGCTGTGGATGACGGTTTACGACGCGCTCCAGATGATCGCCATTCTGCGGGGAATCCCCTCCCAAAACGTCGATGACGAGATTTGGAAATTCATTTATGCACTTGGTAAGATACCTGTATGTTAACACCTGAGTAGCTGATGCTGATAAGATAAAAGCAAATGTATTCGAAAATACTTAAACGCTAATGAGTACTCGAACGCGATGCGCGGTGATGATGTGTGAAGGTAAATCGTGAACTGATTGATAGATTGACAAAAATATGCATTCGTGTAATAATGCTTATCGGCCGATTTGTATGTGCGGTGAAACCGTACAATACCATTTTGGGTTTCTAACCTACTCTGTAAAGGGTCATATTAATCAAACAAATCTTATGCATTACGAACATTTTTACGCCTTCTGACTACAAGTAGAGAAGAAATCCCTTTTTGGAATAATTTTTGTTTCGCTATTTTTGTACGTGCAATAAAAAGTTTACAAACAAACATATATAGAACTAGCTGGCGCCCGCGGCTTCGCTCGCGTAAATCCTTACTTAGCGGATGCCTACGTCATAACATCTACCTGCATGCCAAATTTTTGTCCGATCCGTCCAGTGGTTTAGGCTGAGCGTTGACAGATCACTATGTCAGTCAGTCACCTTTGAGTTATATATATAGATGATGATGGTGCAAGTGCATCATCCAAGTTACACAAGTCTCGTCGCAGTAGCGAATTTTAGGTGTCAGCGGGGCGTTACTTACTGCGCGGGGGGAGACAAGTCACACCCGCCCGCTAGCAACCCGTCGCCCGCGGGGTCCCTCGGCTCCCACTCTTGCACTTGCGTGCACCTACTCTCGCATTTCAGAGCCGCCATACTATTTGATTCATATTGTATGTGTCCACAGAACTATACAGCGTGGTAGATACTCTAATTTGCCTGATACCAGCGACCGAGCGTAGCAGAATCAACTTCGCGGCGGCGGTGATCGGCTCGCCCCCAGTGATCATTATCGACGAGTGTACCAACTTCCAGGAGTACTCCATCTGCCGAGCCATGTATTACATATTGTACCAGATGAAGAGAAAAGGGCACGCCATTTTCATCAGTTCTCATAGGTTGAATATTTAAATCTTTTAAAAATGACATCCTACTTAGGTATGTAATAGATGGATATACAGTACCTAGATGACTTAGAAAATAATCTTTAAATTCAAATTAAATTTACCATCCTGTTTCGAATCACGCTACGTCGGCGTCGTAAACATCTCGTTTAGACCACACATAAGTCGGCACTTACATCTACCAACTTGGTAAAGAAATGCTTTTGAAGACAAATAGTATAAGTAATAGATAAGGTAAATTATAGGTGTTCAAATATTTTAGGGGCATGTACTCGTACTTCGATTATGCTAAACAATTTCTTCGAACAAACTTGTATCAAATACATTTTTCACTTTCAGCTCCTAGTACATAAACCAATTAGATTCTTCAATGTGTTCTGGCCTACCCTGACGTAACGTTTGGAAGCGTGTACAAACAAACCATAGTACATATTTTTATTCCTAGTCATAGGTACCCAAAAAATTTTGATGTCTTACAGCTTATCAAGAAGGTCGTGAAAATAATAGGGGCGCTCTCATATCTTCATAAAATTGATTACAATTTTGTTAAATTTACATCCATACTATAATATTATAAATGCGAAAGTTTGGATGTGAGTTTGTGAATTTGTGAGTTTGTGAGGATGTTTGTTACTCAATCACGCAAAATCTACTGGACGGATTTCGATGAAATTTGGTACAGAGGTAGATAATGACCTGGAATAGCACATAGGCTACTTTTTATCCCGGGAAAAAGCACTGTTCCCGTGGGAAATTCACGCGGGCGAAGCCGCGGGCAAAAGCTAGTATAATATATACGACAACTCGAGCAACGATAAACTGATAATACGAAATTACACAATAGGTACGTACTTACTAAGTACTAAGATGTTAACGAACGTTTTATTAGGCAATTTTAATTATTAGTTCAATTTTATGACTTTCTAGACAAGCTGTAAAAGCAACACTTTCAATTCCAGCATCGAAAGCCACATGCCAATGACGAACCGGCTCGGCATCCTGCTGGACGGCAGGATAGTGGACGTGGACCTTGTGGACAACCTGATAGCTCGGTACACCCTCAAAGGCTACACCGTGGTGGTCCACCTGAAGGATGAGGTCAACGTGCAGAGGATGTTCGGCGCGCATTTCAAGGATTTCGTCATTAACGACACCACTGATGTTAGTTTTAATCACAATTTGGAATAAGTCACAGAATTAATATAAGTACTACATACAGAAAGGAAGCTCCCTGCCCCTCCCGCAATATGGCGTACCCCGCACTCTTCCCCGTTGGTTTGCGGATTGGGACGCTATGACTATGAAAACGCACACATTGACGTGTTCACGGATGAACAGTTTCATTTGTAGTAGTAGTAGGTATATATGACATCCCGCTTCTATGAAGTGCCCTCCCTATATATGATATAGTGTTACACATCGACAAGCGACCGAGAGGCCGCAGCCCTACGAGATGTTCGGACCAAACCCGACCATCATTAAACACTAATCTTCACAAGGCCCTGCATGAAGCGAAAGACCGAAACAGATTGAGAGAAATTGTCAGAAAGAAAGTTATTCTACAGCGCACTACACACCAAACTCGTCGGCAACTTTTTTTTTGTTTGTGTTTCCGATATAGGTATTTCTATTCATATAGGCCGCCGGGTTGTTTCGGCGGCAAGTCGGCGACTTTGGTGTGTAGTGCGCTTACGGAGGAGTCACGACCCTCAGTAATGAGGAATACGACAAGAGGAAGGCCACATCTTAATGTGACTCAACGGGAACAAAGGAATAGACTTTGTATTGCTGTTGTGTATGTTCACTTGTTTTTTTTAGGGAAAGTAGTGTAAGTATTTTTTCTTTGGTGTAAGTGAAAGCGGCTATGCTGGCTGTTCATAGCAAATATTGATCCATAGAAGAACAGAAGTCATTGGTACTGGCATTAGCTATCTAAATTGGAGGGTCTGATCGGTTCTGCGCCCTAACTGCGCGCAAAATCGATCACCAATTCATGAAACGATCAGAGGCACGGGGATTTTATTTTATCAGACCATCAGGTAGGTAACTCTAGCCTGTACGTAGTGTCATATCAAGGAAGACAGACAGAAGGAAGACAAGAAGGAAGCATACGTACAAAGCTTATTAAAACCCGTTGGATTTGAACCTACAACCCCTAAGCACCCGATTTTTTTTTTTGTAACCTATAAGTCTATTCTATGACGAACAGGTCCTAAATCTCAATCGAGGTGGACGGGCAAAGGATACAATATGTCGACGACTACGTTTACCTGGGCCAGATAGCTTCATTTAAAAACTGGCATGATAAAGAGATTGAACACAGAGTTCAGAACGCCTGGAAAAGCTTCTGATCCATGGGCGACATTATGAAGGGTGACCTTCCTTTAACACTCAAACGTAAACTGGTCGACATGTGTATCCTTCCCGTTCTGACTTATGGAGCTCAGACCTGGTCTTTGACCTTATCTCAAAAGTCCAAACTCGGGGTTTGTCAACGAACAATGGAGCGAAGTATGCTAGGGATTAAATTAATGGAGCGCATACGAAATTCCACAATTCGCTCCAAAACTGGAGTAGTAGATGTGGGGAGGAAGGCAGCAAAGCTCAAGTCAAAAGACTGGGCAGGCCATGTTTACAGGATGCCGCAGGACAGGTGGGCTCAAATAGCCACACAATGGGTCCCTGCTGGCTGGTGCCGGAAAAGGGGCCGCCCCAGAACGAGATGGTCGAATGATCTGGACGCGACTGACAGAGAGTGGAGGGCTCATGCACCGATTAGACAGGAGTGGCGAACGAGAGGGAGAAAGGCCTCCTCTCGTCCCGGCCCAGCAGTGAGACAGTATAGGCTAATAAAAATTAAAAAAATATAGGTCTATTCTCTCTCTCAGCCGAAAGACGTCCACTGCTGGACAAAGGCCTCCCCAAGGATTTCCATAACGACCGGTCCTGCGCTGCCCGGTCTATTCACTGTTGTAATATTTTTTTCCTTACCAGGTGTTAGTAAACGTCCAAGTACTAGACGCCGATCTCAATTGGAAGACAATATTCGAAAAAATGGAAAAGCTGCAGGCATCCAATTCCGAAGTGTACTCCTACATAGTGACGAGCATTCCCATAGACTATATCTACAATTCGATCATAATCAACGAGATTGGTAACATGCAGACGTCTGGAGATTTGTTCACTTGCCAATGGCTCTCAAAGTTGTTTGGGCCTCGGACCAAACTACATCCTACAAAGACTATGCTTGAGAGTCTTGTACCTTTTGAGTCGAAATATGAGATTACTAAGCTGAAAGAATTGCCGTGGTCTGTCATATTCCATAGATAGAACTGATTTTTTTGTCCGTTGATTTTAAATGCCCCGACAGATACCTTAATTTATATGTTCAAAATATAATTTGTTTGTTAGGTGAACAGGGTAATTACACCTACATTTATTTTTATAAGAAAACAATGAAGTATAAATATTTTAATTTGCGTCCACCACAGAAATATTATTTTAAATACTGTGGCCAGTGGCGCCCACACTGAGGCGGTCAAGCCCACGACATAATTTTGTTTGAAGAGTAATCCCCCGCCCATAGAATAAGTAGACATTGTATGAACTCAAGTTTTGATGTTATAAAATACTAGTGCTAAATGCAAAGCCAAAAATTAAGTCTCCATCTGGTAGAATTAGGAGATATTTAAAGTGTAATGAAGAAATAAGCGTAACCATTAGCCCTTTATCTCGCACATACCTCACAGACACGATTACTACCATATTATTTAAAAATTTGTATGAAAATGAACATCCAGCTCCTCGGACAGTGACGGTATAACAACATCTCATTTTTCATCCTACAAATGCTAAATTAAAAAACCTAGGAGAAAGTAGATCGAAAAAAAACTGCTATATTACTTATACGGGGGCATGTAATGTTTTTGACAACTTAAAATTAACAGATGCTGTTGACTGTTTTGCCTCTTGTGCCCAGCCAATGTCCCGCCCACCCCAGAAAACAAATTCTGGATCCATCCAGATGATTCTGGGTCTGTGGCTTCCTTCTGCCCGTCATCATCATCATCTAATGGTAATGATTTAAGTTTTCATTCAAAACTTTAAGGTTTGAATGATTTTTTTTTGTAATTGTGGTGCATACTGCGAAAACCTGAAACGGAAGGAGTCTAATAGTTTATGAATATTGACGGTCGTATCAGGTTTCCGCATTTTTTTTTATTTCCTCCGAAATGAGAGGTAAAAAAATCAGTTCTTTTTATGGATCTGGGAAAGGATCTTAAGAAATGGTATTATTTTTTATTTTTAAGTAATTAAAAATGGATGTTGTCATTTACCGCTTTCTGTACAAGTAAGAATAATAATTTGTTTTTTTTTACTTCGAGGTATGTTTGAGAAGTGATAGTGAACTTCGAGGTATGTTTAGTAAAAATAATGTTAAGCTTGTGTTAAGTTGCAGAATTGTTAGTTTGGTTGTTAGTTTGATGCAATAAAAGTTATAAGTTTTAGTAAATGTTTAATTTTGTGGTGACATACAAGAAGCAGGTTATAAAGCAGACATTTGACAAAACACTAAGCCAATGAGGGTTAATGTTTTTCCTCTCACTAGCTGGCGCCACTAGTGAGAGGTCTGGGGCCCTATTTTTGAAAGTGTGACTCACCAAAAACGCGTGAGCCGAATGATTTTTAAAAACGCGTGAGCCGAATTATCTAATTGACTCCATCTATATCCGTTATCCGGTTGTCTATGTCATTCAACATTTTGACGTAAAAATCGTTCGACTACTATATCATACGAAATCGAGCGGTCTAGACCTTGACTTACTTTGACTTAAGGTTATTCGACATAGACAATTCAAAAATACGGAATAATTGATATCGAATGAAAAATCATTCGGCTCACGCTTTTTTGGTGAGTCACACTTTCAAAAATAGGGCCCCTGGTACAATACTGTCATATGAATTTGACATTTGATGACAGACCTCACTGTCCGCCTGTAGCGCCAAATAGTGACCGGATAAACGATAATCCTCATTGAGCATTTTATACAGACAGTATAATACATGATAAATAAAGAGTTTATATAAAAGAGGAATTCATTGCAGGTTTAACAGACAATAGTACTATTGGGATCGGGATCATACAACCTTACTAGTACCAAACTAAATTTCCCGCTAATACAACCAGTGGGACAGTTTGGTGGTACTGGTTAAAATAATGGAAGAATTGGACACTAATCATGATCTGTCTTGGTCATGTTTTTTTGTACTATATTTAAGATTACTATAGGCTGTTGGCTTTGTTTTATTTTTGACGCAAGAGAACTAAAGCCACTGAAGCTAATTCCTATCAATACAAATTCATAGTGAAAACTAAATTTTTGTCTGCAAAATTTACATGTTATGCATAAGTTAGGTTCTTATTAAATAAATTCCGAAAACCTGTTATTTGCTCAAGAATTTACATACATGAGATTACGCATTTGTAGAGATTTTGCTGTTGGTATTTGTAATAAAACAAATAACTGTTAAGCTTAAAACGAATGACTAGACATACAAGATCTCAAAATCTTGACTGCTTATTACTAACTGACACTAAGCACTAAGCTTGTTTAGTGGGTTCGACAAACACTAACACAGAAAGGACCACAACAGACCTATGAAAACAAGAACAAATATTTGCCTGGGCTGGGAATTGAACCCAGGGCCTACAGACATCGTAGTGACAACTTTACCACTGAGGTCATCAAACATTCTTTTAATGCAATGTTGTGTGTGATCTATGCAACTCCGCAGTGGAACCCCTCGCGTGAGCCATCATATTCTCTATCCGGTTAGTGGTCTCCCGGACCATAGAGAACTCTGACAAGTCTGGTAGGTCAAGGACAATATGAGCAGAGAGACGTTTGTACACGGAATTACTATCTTTTTTATTTCTTCTAGTTTCCTCATATTTAAGCTGTTGTTTTAAAAATATAGACTGCTTCAACATATCCTGGATGTTCTTGAAGCTGGTTGCTGCTCCATCCATAGATTTTACCGCACTGAAAATAAAATTAAAACATGGTTGAAAAAAATTCATAGATGAAGATTTAATTTGAAGAAAAAATTGCAATTTGTTTAAAACTACTCTCTTTGAAATATCAAAAAAGTACAGATATCAGAGTGAACTCGAGTCTCTCTCTTTTTGCTTTCAAAAAATCACACAAGAATAAGAAAAAAAACTAAGTTATTATTGTTCACACAGAAATAACCAGGACATATATGCCTATTGCTACAAGAAAGTAATTAGGTACAATAATGATTTAACACTTTGCTTCATTTTATAGCAACTAGCTCCTGCTCTAGACATATCTACTACATCCTAAAATATTAATGTTTGACACACCTCAAAGCATACTCCACATCGTAACACCTGCCTTGCAGCTCATGCTGGAGCTTGGTGACCTCCACTCTTCGTTCCACCATCGGTGGCAGCGCTTTACGGACATGCTCTTGTAGTCTAAAAAGTGCTAGCGATGGCTCATTCGCCACTATGTGCATATTTTTCTGATATCCTTTCAGCAGCTATAACAGAAAAATAGTTATTTTTTATTGAACAGTCGACAAACGAGCATGCGGATTACACCCAAGAGTCACTGTAACATTTTCAGAAACACCAAACTAAGGGTAGGAGCCATCGAGATATTATAGTAAACTTAGGTTGTATTTCGATGGTAGCAGCTAATGTACAAATAGATAGAAGTACCTATACTACATAATATGATTTACGAGAATTTAGCAACCTTTCTTTGCTTTCGCTTCCAAGTCTTGGTCCCCTTGATAAACAAATGCCATTGTGTTAATTTCAATTGTAAAAACCACCTAATACATTTTGAATATCTTATCTACTATTTTCTCTCAGTTTTTATTTTAGAAAATCGTAATTTTACGGATTATTATCAAAATGTTGTACAAACATTTTAAGTCAAGTCACAAAATGTGAGTCATCACTCACAGACAGATGTCATCTCATATGTCAATATCATGTAACTTGTGTTTGTGTGTCAGTGTCACTAATTTTACTCTGTTGTCAAAGAGAAGTGCTGCCAACTGAATCGAAAATAATGGGGTGAATCCACTGAATAAAATAAGGTTTTATATAAAAAAAAAAAAATATTTCTGTAGGTTTTACGCGGACTCACGCACGACTCCGCTCGAGGTCATATAGATTTTTAAACTCTATGGATCTATAGCGTGCGTTGCGTAGGTACGTGGGCCAAGTATGTTTCTACCTTACTTAAATAGAGAATCATGTCATTGTCAAAATAAGCAAGAAAAAGCGCGGGAATTTCGTAGCGACTGGCGGTCTTTTTTTCTGAGAAAATTTAATTTTGTGCAAAACTTGTAAATATTTGTGATTCTGGTTGTAAAATACCTTTCTTTTGTGTATATATTATCTTAATTTATAATTTTGTATAGTTTGTTTTGTATATTTGTGTTGCTGCAGTCGGGGTAAGTTCTTACCTACCTTTTCGGCGATGGGCGGCAAGAAAAGGAAAAAGAAGGAGCAGGACTCCGAAACGACACCAGTACTTCAGAGTTCTGATAGTGACTCAGAATACTCCGACGCATCAGAGTCATCATTCGACAAATACAAACCATATAGGGTCGCCGACTATAGTCGTAGATATCCTGAAGATAGTCCAGGGCATGAGCACATAGTGTTCATAGCTAGCTCGGATGAAAACGTCCCAATAGGTTCCAGAGACATGATGTACTTGAGTAATAGCTTCACCCGCTTTGTTAAGGGAATCAAATATTTAAAAAAAGTGAACAAATATAGAATGGGGGTTGTTTTTGATAATCCTAACATGGCAAATTCGTTTTTAGATAATGCTACTTTTCATAGAGAACATCGCATTACGGCTACTATTCCGGCAGCGGTAACAGAAATAACTGGGGTCATAACTAATGTTCCATCAGACATGTCAAATAAAACAATTTTCAAAGTTCTTTCTACCACAACAAAAAAAATTATATGTGTTCGTAGAATAATGCGTAAGGTAAAAGAAGGCGAATCTTTTAATCTACAACCCACTCAAACTGTGGCAATTACCTTTGCATCTTGTGCATCTTTACCAGATTATGTTTATTTGAAAATGTGGCGTGTACCTGTACTGCCATATATCCCACCGATTAAGCAATGTTTCCGGTGCCTACGATATGGGCACCTTGCCAAATTTTGTAAAAATGCAGAACGTTGTTCTATCTGCACTGAAGGACATACTTAGTTTTAAAAACTGTATAACTGTAATATAAAACTGTAATATACCATTAGCAAATGCAGTTTGCATTCATTGCAAAGGCAATCATATAGCAATTTCAGGTGCTTGTCCAGTAAAAAAACAAAAAATTATTGAAAATAAAAACAAAATTATTCCGCAATCATATTCCGAAACCTTAAAGAACAACGCCTTCCCATCACTTATTAATCCGAAAAATTCACAAGAATTGCAAAAAATTGTTCTCTCTGACTCTAAAATTCTCAGCTTCATCACTGAAGCAATCATAAAAGTAATTACACATAATAAAATCAATAACACTACTGTAAATACACAAATAATTTCAGACACTGAAAGATATACTTCAGAAAAATTCAGTTTGTTCGGAAAATTCGCAGGTATAATAAACATTTGTCAATGGAATGCACAAAGCTTAATAAGTAATAGACATGACTTCCAGAAATTTTTATATGATCAAAATATTCATGTAGCTATTATCTCTGAAACTTGGTTAAGACCGCATCATAAATACAATATTAAAGGTTACTCTGTAGTGAGAAACGATTCTGGTAATGATCACAACGGGGTAGCTATTTTAATTCATAACTCTCTTCATTTCTCTAATTTTGCTATCGCATCTGATAACTCAATACAAACTGTGGCAATTTCTCTTCAATTAAATAGTAAATCTGTCACCATAGTAAGTGTTTATTGTCCTAGTATTAGCTCCCCTAGATTCTGTAAAAATAAATTGAATGATATAATTTCTTCTCTACCCAAACCCTTTATTTTTTCAGGAGATTTTAATGCTCATCACCCATATTGGGGTTGTCATTCTACTGATGCACGTGGTAGGGACATTTTAGATATTGTTGATAAAAATAATTTAGTTCTCTTAAACAGCAATGTGCCTACTACAATTGGTTCGAATATTGCTAGACCTAATGGTCTTGATCTCACCATGGTTTCATCGTGTTTAGCATTACAGTGTGATTGGCAGGTCTGTGATAACACACTTGGAAGTTATCACTTACCTACATTAACAAAGTTAAACCTAGGACTTAATTCTAATAATGTGCTTCATAACTCTTCAAATTTACTGAGACATGTTAACTTAAAATTGGTTGATTGGAAGACTTATGAAGCACAGATCAATTTATTGTTGTCTAGTTTCAATATTAACCATATGAACCCTATTGATTCTTATAATCGTTTTTGTTCTATAATTTCTAGTACTGTTGAAGCTTCAGCCCCCAAAGCAAAAAATTCTGTCTCGCCCAACAACAATGAAAAACGTAGGTCTTTGCCATGGTGGAATAACATTTGTTCTAAAGCAGTTGACGATGTTCATAAAGCTTATATTTTGTTTAAATCTTGTCCCTCTACAGAAAATTTTATAAATTTCAAACGTCTTCAAGCAATTAAAAAAGTAATTTTAAGACGGGAAAGGCAACTCAGCTGGTATCAATATTGTTCATCTATAAATCGATTATCCTCTATGAGTGGAATTTGGAAGAAAGTTAAAAAATTTAACAATTCATACTCTCCTTCCACAAATCCTGTTTCTGAACACAATTGGATATCTGACTTTCTTCATAAATACACTCCAGATACAGTTGAAAACAATTTTAGTGCTCCGTCTATTCATTCAACCAATAATTCTTATTTGTCAAAGGACTTTTCTATGCAAGAACTACAATCAGCCCTTAACTCTAGAAAAGACACTTCTACAGGTCTAGATTATTTATCCTACAAAATGTTCAAACTGTTGAATGCTTCTAATAAACAAACATTTTTAACAATTTTGAATTTGCTATGGCAAAACTCCTTGATTCCTTCACAATGGAAAATGGACTGTATTATTCCAATTCTGAAACCAGATAAAGTACCTAATGATCCAGACTCTTATCGTCCTATTACTTTGACCTCATGTGCTGGCAAAATTTTTGAACAGTTATTAAAACAACGTCTTGAATTTTATATAGAGAGTAATCATTTATTGCCTAATAATCAATTTGGATTTCGTTGTGGTCGATCAGCCCGTGAAAGTCTGTGTCACTTGAATTTGGACATTCAGGATGCCTTATCTAATAATAAAATTTTGGCTTGTGTCTTCTTTGATATAGTTGGTGCATTTAATAATGTTAACTTGCATGTTCTTTCTGCCACTTTAATCAGCTTGGGACTCCCTGAAAAAATTGTTAATTGGATTTTTAGCTTTCTTAATGAACGGAAATTATATGTGAAGTTTAATAATAATCTCATAGGACCAAGATTTTCATATAAAGGTGTAAGTCAAGGTGGAATTTTGAGTCCTTTGTTGTTTGTGTTGTATATTCATCGCTTAAATATTAATCTAGGTTTGGATGTCAATAACTTACAGTTTGCTGATGATCTGGCTGTGTACTGCAAAGGAGATAATATGTCAGTCATAAACAAGAAAATGAATTCAGCCCTGGATGGGTTGAACTCATATTTCAAATATCTTCAACTGAGCATCAGCAAACAAAAAAGTAAAGTGGTTGTATTTACTAAAAAATCTGTCAAAGTTAGAGATATTCGTGTAATGTATGAGGGTAATATGTTGCCAGCTGATTCGTCCGTAAAATTTCTGGGAGTCATGTTTCAAAATAATAATAATTTTAATAAATATGTTGATATTTTAGTCAACAGGAGTCTTAGGGCTCTTAATATTCTTAAAAACAATATCTGCTACTTACTGGGGTTCAGACCCCAAAATTTTATTAATGTTGTATAAATCCCTTGTTAGAAGTCATTTCGAATATGCATATTTCTGTTATGCTAATCAGAAAAGTTTAGAGAAGCTGGAAAAAATTCAGAATAAAGGTCTTCGTATTATTTTGGGCGCTATGATGTCTACGCCAATTATCTCAATGCAAGTTGAATGTAACATACCTCCTTTAGCCATTAGGTTCCGTTATCTCAACTACAAATTTCTGCTCAAAATTTGTTCTTCTACAGGTCACCCCTTATTGCCAAAGTTAGTAAATTCTTCTTCATACTTATCAGAATGTCTTGAAGAAGCTGTTGAATTTAAACTCCAAAACAATCTTTATGAAAGTGTAATTCTGCCATGCTACTCAGGCTCTTACGAAAGCAAATTTTTCCCAATTAAAATTGAAATAGATGAATCTTTTAAATATAAGGAAGATGTTTACAACAAATTAGAATCATACACAGGTTACAGTCAATCGGGGTAACTTTGACTCGGAAACCTCTTGTTATAGTATATCATTGCTCGGAAACGTCAGATTTTTTAGTTTTGTGTTGGCATTGATTCTTATTTTACTTACCAATTTATATCATCTGTGGGATTTTAGTTCTCTTTATATGAATACAGATGCTTTTTACTGATATTTAAAAATTTAAATATAAAAAACTTCAAAATCGCAGTGAGCTAAAGTAAAAACGAATTATGGGTAACATTGCCTATAGAGGGAAATTTTCTTGATTTACACATATTTTAAACGTTTTAATTTATCTGGGTAACTTTAAACGCGTTTTTTAATAATTTAAATCAATAATGTTGCCATATCATTAATGTTTTATCATACAAACCATACTTGGGGATACTAAATTAATGAAATAAAAGTGCCTATTTCGAAATTAACTTTTATTTTTGATAAAGTGTTTTTTAATGCTCTAATTAATCTTTTTCATTAGAAACAAAAGCAAACAAACCAGAAACAATTAAAAAAAATTGACAAACTAAAATAAAATCTCTTCTAACAAAAATAAAATTTAAAAAAATCAACCAAAACTGTAGTCTTATTCTCCCCATTCCATGGACAGAAAATCATTGTCTATGATGTAAAAATCACCAATTTTTTTAATTTTTGTGTCTTTTAAGCGACCTACGACACTTTCAGTGCGACAAGTCACTCTTTCTGGTCTCGATGGCCTTTCTTTGGGATATTTTACAACATTTTATCTCTTTTTTTCTTTTTCCAGTATTTCTTCTGTGTAGCGAGATTTTGTCCCATATTTTCGGGTACCTGGTAAAGGACAAGCTCGTTTTCTAGGCATTTTTGGATTCTGAAACAGATGAATGGCAACATTTTCATACGTACAATAACTTTAGCCTGAGTCAATGTTACCCCGATAGCATATTTTTTTTTCCAGTTTTACGAAAACAACGATTTAATCCATCATATACCAATTCCAACAAAAGATTTAAATTATATTGAGTAAATAAGGCTATATTCTATAAATAAAAGTATAACTTGCCTCTGAACAGTCACTCTTTTCAAAGTTATAGAATACTTTACAACAATGATGTTATAACGAACTTTTTGACTCCAAATTCTGACCTAGATTTAAAAAACTTTTTGACAGATGAAAATGATGTTTCCCGCATAAATACGTTCTGACATTTATATTTTTTAATTCAGTACGTTTGAAAATTGTCAGAATGCGTTTACGACAGAGTAAAAAAATAAAATGCCAAAAATTAAGAAATGAGTCAATGTTATACTGAAAGTTTAAGTTACCCCGATTGACTGTACAGGCAAATTTATACAGACGGGTCGAAGAATCCGTCAATGTCAGCTGTCTCTATGGCTTTTTATGACTTGGAATCTAAAATTGGGCATGGGTGTAAACTCCCAAATAATGCTTCCATTTATACGGCAGAGTCAATTGGAATATTTTCTGCTCTCGAATACATTTCTCAACATCCTTATAATGATTGGATTATTATTACTGATAATATGGGAATATTAAGTTCGCTTAATAATCCAAAATTTGATTCTACCACCTCATTTATAACTCACAAAATAAGAGAAAAGTATTATGAACTTTGCCATAATCATCACAAGGATATAGTATTTCTATGGATTCCATCACACGTAGGTGTGAAGAGTAACGAATGCGTCGATTATTTCGCTAAAACTATAGTGCGATACGGTAACTGTATTACACCAAAACCTTGCTCCCTACCAGTGGGAGATGTATTAACTTTATTGAAAACAAAAACATCAAAGCTTTTTGTCAAACAATGGAAGGAAACCTGTGAATTGAATTGCAAGGGTTTATGGTATGCGGGAATCACTAATAACTTAGGTCGACCTTGGTTTGTAAAAGGAAGGGATTTTGCGGGTAGAAAGTTTTATACTATAATTTGTCGTCTACGTCTTGGACATGGTCGTTTTAATTCTCACTTGTTTCGTCTTAAACTTTTGTCTTCTCCTATATGTAATTACTGCAACAGTGCAGATCAAACTTTGCATCATTTGTTTTTCGATTGTATCAATTTCTGTTTGCAAAGAATTGTGTTAGTCGACCGCCTAACACAAATTTATAAGTCTTCTGAAGCAATCCCGCGCTCGCTTCAGGAACTCTTATCCAATCCTGCATGCTTTAAATCTTTGTATGAATATGTGACAAATACTTTTATGGAAATTTAATTGGATTTGGACTTTAAAAAAAATATTAATACCTATGTTTTATTACTAAAGACTAGGCCTATTAGGCCTCAATTATTTCTTATACAAGACTTGGCTAATGCCTTCTTCTTCAGTGGATATTGGCCACTTTTATATATAAAAATATATTTTACAAAAGACTTGGCTGCATGGGCTAGTACTCTTTGCCTCCTCATTAAAATGAGGGAATTAACCAAAAAAAAAAAATCAAAATAAGCAAGCCAAGTGATTATATACTCTTTGAAGCACGCAAGATGACGTCCGCTCTCGCAACGCATTTTTAAAAATTAGGAAGTTAATTTTAATCAAAAAAATATACTTATGATGTGTGATTATGTATGGGTTTCTAACATCTATTTTTGAGTTATTTTATATGCTTATTTAAAATGTGATGCTATGACTTTACTTTTAAAGCTGGCTTACACCTTACCTATAATATACGTAAACATTTGTGAACAACTTGTTATCAAATTATGACACTGTCTTGTTATCAATATTTTAAACTTTACTTTTATCGAGCAATCACTGTAATCATCCATTCGTTCCCGGTCAAGAAATATCTCTAGTGGACCTTTGTAACATCCGCCAGTGACGAAATTTTGATAAAAATCGTAAGTAAAATAAAAAAAAATTGTTATTATGACAAAATATTGGAGGTAGTTTCGTTGTTTTTTACGCTCTCTTAATTTTACAGGAACTGCAGTATAAATTGTGGACAAAAGTTAATTCCATGGTGAGCTATTTTATTTTTTGAATAGTTGTTTTTCATACATTATAGGTGTATCGTCATAATGTCATGCCTGTTTCCCGCGAGGGTAGGCTGAGACTTGATTGTGAAATATTGTTCAACATGTGCCCTGTAGAATATGCAAGGAAATGTCTATCAAGTACATAAACAATAACATTAAATTACAAGTTATTTTATCTTCTTTATGCATTAAATTTAAATTACCTTCAGTTTTGTACAAAGCCAAATTTCACATTCAATTTAAAATACCACAAATCTTCTAATCCTTCCATCACTGCGTTTAATGATCACAATACTTCTTACATCTTGTACATACTGTCTTTTCTTTTCTAGGAATCCACACTAGTAGATAATATCCTGGGAACACTAATGCACTTTTTGTTCCCCATCAAGATGTTACTACGTCTTTATTCTCTATGTATCTTGATGGTGGACATGGTGTGGGTGGTGGTGAATGCAATTTATGCAGTACTGCAGGCAATTTACGAGCTCTTCCAGGCCACCACCCTTGAAATCTGTGAGATTGGAGACTGCTCTGGTAAGCACTAAGTAACTATGATTATAGATACAAAAACCAAGTCTATGGGAACTGCAGAAACCAAATTAAAAAAGTTTATCATAATCATAAATTTTGGTTCTTTGTCTATGTAATACAATGGCTTATAGGTAGATTATGTTTATTTGTAATACCTTTACACTCTTATCATATCTAATGCAGTTGTTAATCCTTATCCTTAAGATCGTTATAAATTAAAAGATTTAAAAGGTGAGAATGGTAATAATAAAGAATTAAAATTTTAAATAATCTAAAACTCCCTTTGGTATTGGCGGTATCATTTGGGACCAAAGTCCTGACACTATCCAAAACAATCATTATGCTTATCAACATATATAAATTCCAGGTTATCGGTTCCGGAAGAGGGGTAGGTCGAGAAATAGCGATACAGTTGTCTGAACTTGGTGCTATAGTGCTCTGTGTTGACAAAAACAAAGCAAACAACGATGATACAGTTGAGATCATTAAGCGTAAAGGAGGCTCCGCTGCAGGCTTCGTCTGTGATATTACTAAGCAGGAGAATGTGAAAAAATTGGCTTTGGAAGTGAAAAAAGACCTGGGTTTTGCTACTATGCTATTCTACTGTTGTGGAATACCAAGCCCTAGGTCCCTTTTGACACAGCCACCCACAAGATATTCATGATACATTGAATCTGACCCTAACTGCTTACTTTTGGGTAAGTCTTTTCTCAAACTTTTTGGTTTGTAAAGCTGTGTACAAGCTGCATAATAACATGATATCCTTATGATATCTTACTCACTCCTACTGACTGAAGTGAATTAGCATGTTGTTTCTTGCTCATGTAAACTGTACTGAGCAAGAAAGAGTGAATATGTTGTGCTTCAATGTTGCCTAGTGGAGTGCGGCTTAAAGATGCAAGAGCATGCATATTTATATGTACAGTGGGCCTCATAGAATAGTATACCACCCACAATACTATACACTATGAAATGTGGTATACTTTTCTATGTGGGTGGTCCATACATATTATCACGCCTTTTTCCCGTGAAAAAAAAATTTTTTTTTTCTTTTTCCATTGTGGTCATTGCCCATTTTTTTTCATGTACCCATTTTATAATTCCAGCTCCTTGAGTACTTTATGCCGGACATGAAAGCCAAGAACCATGGGCACATCGTGGCACTGACCTCCGTAGCTGGACTTAGCTACATCAAAAATCAATTGCCGCTGAGTGTCGCCCAGTTTGCAGTACAGGGGCTTGCAGAGTCTCTCATGGAAAATCTCAGGATAAATAAAGTTGACGGTGTTCATGTCACGCTGATACATATTTATCCATTCATTGTTGAAGAAAGTTCAGATTTAAGACCGAAGTAAGTGGTTATTTTTAACCGTGTTTTGAACTGGCTTCCTTTGAAATTGTCATTTAATAAAAACAAGTTAGTTATTCTCTTGTTTTAAAGGTGAAAATAGATTGCATTTTATAAACAGTCATAACGATTTTTATAAAATAGTCATTGCTCCATCATTGCTCTGCGATAAAAATTTTATCACAGAGCAATGATGGAGCAATGTACAAGATGATGATGTATGTGTTTTGTTTGTCTATGTTAAAGTATTTAATCATCATCATTACAACCGCAAAATATCCACTGCTGGATAAAGGTCTCCCCCAAGATTTTGGGGGGATTTGCCATACTCACCACGCTTGGCAGGCGGGTTGGCGAGCGCAGTTTTTTTTAGCTTTGTGAGCTTCCGACGCTGCTGCCCATCGGAAGCATTTCCCTTAGTCGCCTCTTACGACATCCATGGAATGAGATGGAGTGGTCCTATTCTAACCCGGGAACCACACGGGTAAAAGTATTTAATACTTTAACAGAATTTTACTTTAATAGACAAACAAAACACATAAACATTGCAAAAAAATATTATCACTCACTGGGCTCATCATAAAATTAAATTGTTTCTTTATCTTTTACATAATCCCATGATGTTTTCTATTTCTGTAAATATATCTTATGTGGTCAAGTGTACATGTTCCATTGAAAATTTATTGTACTTTGATAACAATTTAAGTCCTAAAATAATAAATTAATAACTAATTTAAATAAAGTGCTTATCTGAAACTGTTGTGAAGCCGTAATTAGTTTTTTTTTTAATTTAATGAATTACCTTTACCTACTTTCTTTTCACTGTTACTTCTTCTGCCAATGTGCTCTGAAAGGCCAAGATAGTTATTATTAAACTCTTATATTATTCCTTTTTAAAAAGTGAACTTTATTCATTCATTTTTTTAATTCATTCATCTGAAATTTCTTCACTTTTTAAAAAGGATACACCTTTTATTGTCTCGACCGTTTTGGTTCTTGTTGCAAAAAGCCGATACGTATAAGAAATTAAAAAGTTACATATGCTTTTCATACATGCAAAGTTTTATTCACATTTAATCATGCAACGCAAACATTTAAAAGTAGTTTTTTTTTCTTTGGTTTTTATCTACAATGAGCGATGTGTAATGCTTTGAGTTTTGTAGTAATTAAAACTAATTAATTTACATAAACTTTCCAGGATACCAAGTTACTTCGGTACCATAACACCATCGCTGGCGGCGTCGTCGATCCTGGACAGCGTTCGTCGCAACTACCCCTCAGCTTCAGTGCCAAAGCACCTGCTGTGCCTGGGGCACCTGCTGCGAGTGCTGCCGCGGCAGGCGACCGTGCTCATCAGGGATCTGCTCGATACCGGAGTGGATTTCGCGTAAACTGTGCATTGTGTGTGTGAAACAGTGTTGTGAATGAACTAAATGCCCAGTGTACAAAGGCAGTCTAGAGGATTATTGTTACTAATTGGGAATACCAGCGTAATCACCAGACGGGTCAGTCCTCTTATTCTGAGAACATTTCACCAAGTTCCTATTTAGGATTTTGAGTTAACTGGTAACTTACGTTAGAGGTTATTACTTACTTATCATGCCTGTTTCCCGTGAGGATAGGCAGGATTTCCACATGAGGTCATTTATTATTATTAACTGATTGGGTTGGGGATGTCAGTGCAGGCAACAGACGGATCAGCCCTCCCATTCAGGGACTGACTGGGACCCAAAGACACTGCTGCATGCAGGGTTACTTGACAGGGTGGTATTACACTACTATTTATTAACTATTAGTAATAACATTGGAAAACCGGAAAACGTAGTGTTGGCAGGCCTCCCACTCGGTGGACCGACGACCTGGTGAAGGTCGCGGGTTGCGCATGGATGCGGGCAGCGCAGGACCGGTCGTTATGGAAATCCTTGGGGGAGGCCTTTGTCCAGCAGTGGACGTCTTTCGGCTGAGAGAGAGAGAGTAATAACATTGGGACCAATGGCTTAAAGCTTTAAGAACTTAAAATGTCACTACCACAGAATTTTGAATTACCTATATTCCAAATAGAAACTTCATCTGTTGTCTTTTATATAAAAAAAATCTGTTGTTCTGATGCACACAAGTGTACAGTCAGCAGCTGCATAACCACAGTCATATCTCAATGATCTTATTTCATTACCATAAAGATCATATTGCCTTGTTAATTCTGACTGCACTTATGCAGCTGACCGTACAACTACACCAATATGTAATTAAAATTCAAATTAAGGCATAAATGTGTGTGTGAGGTAAGATACTTGAGAATCCTATTCGGCTTATCACAGGCAGCAACTAAATAACGCGTCGATGCCACTTCTATGTATGTCTTATTCCAAATTCTTGGTCACTACCATGTTTGAGACCACCCCAACATTGTCAGGCATCATCCTGTATGTAATAAATGATGAGATTTCAACCCACAAAAAGACAATGTTAGAGTTCTCATCCTGTATGTAATAAATGATGAGATTTTAACCCACAAAAAGACAATGTTATGAGTTGCAAAGTGGGCTACAACTAAATGCATGTTTGATCTTGTGATGAAATCTCATTACCTATATACTTTTAGGATGATAAGTAATAAGTACTAAGATAGTATAGATATATATTTTTTTTTCATAAACAATAAGTTCCTCGTATTTAGACTGATTAAGAGTATGTAAGCATTGTATGTAAGCAAAGAAATAACAAAAGTTATTTAAAATATAACCATGTGAAATGAAAAGTCATTTATGTAAAATACAAGTTTAATTTTTTTTGTTTTGTTTTAGTCATATAAAAATGTCGGCATTTGTTTTAGAATAATGGTTCTAGATTCTAGTATATAACATTCATTCTTATAATTTTGGTACCTATGAAATTAAATCAAATTTATATTTATCTTTGGATATTATTTATGCTCATCAAGAGAGAACTCGCCCCCATGAATAATAAATGATTTGTGTGGTTTGCAGTACCTGTTGTAATCTATTTTATTTTACAAGCATATATGCAAGGCCTCTAACTAAGCCTCTTTTGTTACACTCTTCCGTCCCTTTTAATTGAAATCACTCCCACAGATTGCAGGATGGCGGAGGAGAGATTTAGTTATTCCTCTGAGGGAAAGATGAAATAATCAGATAAGATTGAGAGAGGTTTATTAATAATAACTACAATACAATATAACTAATAATGTGCCAATCACTACACCAAATATATTTACAAACTTAGCGTTTTCTTTCATTTTCCTAAACTTCCATGCACGGTTGAATTTTTTTTAATGGCAATATTTATTAAAATGTCATGTCATTAGTTTGCCTTTCAGCAGCGCCATCTATCTAATGTCAAATCATATGTCATGTTGTTTTCTTTCATGTTTGCAATTTGTTTCTGTGAATATTTTAAAGAAAATATTTCATGATAAATAATTTTGCTGTGCTCTGTGTATTATTACTGAGTGTTTTCAGTTAATTTAGACTGTTATAAATCTGTGCTACAAATCACAAGGATTCGTCTGCTGCCGACATCAGGTGAGTACATAATATGAGGGCATTTTCTGTGGCATGCATAGAAACACAGCCGATCGATATTAGAAAACTAATGTTTTATTTTGTAATTAGCTTACTTTTTGCACACAAATAAAATTATATTCATATCGGCTTCAATATGCATGCGACAAAACGCAGTGACCCATTTATAAAATAGCTTGCAGGACTACTTTCTATACGTACTTACGCACCAACAACGGTGTGAACTGCGAACACGATAATGTTATTCGTGTTTGTGTTGAACAAATTGATTTATTCAAACATTAACTCTTTCAAATACACACCTTAATATACAATACATACATAGGTACATTGTTGCAAAAGTCATTAGATTTTAGAAGTCTAATTAATCGGTACCTAATTCAAGAAATTAGTGTTTATTTAATAATATAGTGATGATAATGAACAGAAAAGTCAATTTTTTTACATTTAAGGTCCATCATAAGGGCTCGTGTCACAATGAAAATAGTAAAAATTTATCTATAGATTTAAACCTACAATATGATTAATACCTCAGACATATCATCATATTACAAAGTGTTATTGACTCCAGCTCTTTTTTGTTATAAACTTGAATATCTGAATCAGTTTAACTCCTCGGCTTAAGCAGTTGCATGAGACTGCTTATCAATTAATCTTCTATTGTCGACCATGCATAAAGCATTAATTATAGTGATTATTTATTTAAAATAAATTGTTAATTGCTGTCTGTCTTTTATGATTTTTTTATTTCTATAAGTGCGAGGTCACATTTTCTTTTATTAACTATATGTTTATCATCAGTCAGTATAATGTATAGTGTGGATTATAATGTCAGTGAACAGACCTTTAATAATTTTTCTCCAGGCCTGTCGTCCGTCCTGCATTCCTGCCTTCATCCCGCATGCCTGCCTTCATCCCGCATTCCTGCCTTCATCCCGCATTCCTGCCTTCATCCCGCATTCCTGCCTTCATCCCGCATGCCTGCCTTCATCCTTATACATCCTGTGATCAATACTCCATCTACAACTTGTACGAATCAACTGTGCAGTCTGCTGGAAGTACATGTCATAGTAGGGTGGATCGCTTTAGTATGGGAAAATTTTTTTTTTCGAATTTCGATTTCGCGGTTTTTGCAAAAGATGCCTTTTGGTCGTACAATAATACATGTTTAATATTATTTACATAAAATATTAAGAAGTACTGCCGCAATGCTGGCAAAGTTTTAAGAAAAGACCAAAATAAGACACTTATAGGACCTGCTCCAAAAAATATTTTTAAGCTATTGTGTTACTTAAATATTATTTTATTTGTTTAGTTACGTACTTTATAGTAGAATTACGTGACAATTAATTTTATTTATCTTATTTTCGGACGTTTTATTAACGCGCGAAATGCACTAGATATATATTGCAAATTCGCGCGTACAAAGTTTGGCGAAAGAGCCAGGTTTACAATATATTGAAATGCATCCCAGTAAAAAAGGGTAATGCCAAGACTATTTCCAGTAAGTTATATCTCTATTTATCGGCTTCATGCAATCTGACCCGTATATATAGCTTTTGGATGTGATGTGGCAGCAGTGAATACTGGAAATAAGTTAGGCATTATAAGTCTACTTAAAAAAAATAATATTCAACGGCCACTTTAATGGTTCATATTGTGTCAGCTGCATGCCAATGAACTATCACTATCATTTAAGCATCTCCACATGATCTCCACGGTACCACCACAGGTCCTAGAAGTTTCACAGGAGTTATAAGGAAAACTTTGAAATATTGCGAGTGTCTTCCCGCTTCCCGTCACAAACTTCTATGCGATAACGCATGTGAGTTACCCGATATTACTAAATCGTTCAGTGATCTTAGTACAGTACAGATCAACTATATTTATTTGAAATCTGTAATGCAATATGATTATAACTTGGAAAAGCAAAACCCTGGAAAAAATGTTTATTCTCCATGGATTACCACCGCTAAGCTAACAGGATCCTTACTCTACGTGCCCACCACCAGGATCCATTGACAAATTTGCTAATATTGACTAAATTTGTAATAAAAGTATATGCTCCTATGTGGTTTACAATTATTAAAATGCAACCTCAAGTTTGTCAACGACGTAAAAAAGCCCATGGAACTCTCAAGATACTTCACTTAAAATTTGAAGCATATCTTGGACTCATATCATTCAGCGCAATGGATATTTTAGTCACTGCGAGAATATTTTGATTGGAATGCTGGCTGATAAAACGAATCCATATCAAAGTATAAGCGCTCTGACGCATGATAAAAATTAAAGAACAAACTTCAGGCTTAGCTCCAATAAGAGTGTTCGAATTGCCAAAATTTAATTGCAATGCCCCCGAAAATTTATTTTAATTGACAGGAACCACGTCTCAGAGCCACCTCTACTAAAGAAAATAGACAATGATTAGATTTTTGAAGCTAATAAAAATCCAGAGTTGGCGGAAACTTTAATTTTACCGTAATTCCTCCATAATCCATGTTACACTCAAGCTACTGAAAAATGTATTAAATTAGTCACTGAATTCATCTTTCTGGTCCGCACACAGCAGTGTTTTGCTGTTTGTGGACCAGATAGATGGAAAGGATTTATCAGAAATATATTGGAGTCTTGTCGCATCATACCAATCAATCAAGTTATAAGGCGGTTTGAAACAGATTTTATCATAGTTTTTAACAAACTATTAATAAAAAGATTGTTTCTATTTTCGATTTTCATGTTTAGTTTTATATAGGCTGCTATGTAAAAAGTGATATTATCACAGAAAACACACATTTTTTGCTTTTATTAATTGTGGCCCGAACGCTATATTTAAGATATTTTTGGTATATTACATGGGGTGGCGGCAGTAGTTGCAATAATATTTTCACATTGCCGTCATAGTAACTTTTAATTGTAATCCTATTTAGCACCTTTCCCGCACCCCGCCATTTTAAAAATGAAAAAAATGAAAAAACGATCCACCCTAATGTCATAGCCCAAGGTGCACAGTTAATTCGTAGGAGTTGTACATCTATAATCATAAATATTTTGTTAGTAGGTGAAGCAAATGAAGACTGTAAAATACCTTAACCATTGTTGTGTATCAATAATTAAGAATCGGTTTTGACAGTTGGATATAATTATATGTGTGGGTATTCTAATAAATAGTTATGTTTCGAACTGCAACTTGGTGGTATCTTTTAATGGCGACGTGAGATTAAATTATTCGTTTTGCGTGTAAAATGGCTGCTAATATTGTGAATATCGTGTTTCCCGGCGAGTTTAACCCAAAAACTGATAAGTGGAGTGAATATAAAGAACAGTTACTGTGTGCGCTCGCGGCGTCGGGCGTCGGAAATGATCACGAAAAAGCACGCGCTATTTTTCTTTCTCAATGTGGAAAAGAGACTTTTTCGCTAATTGTGTCGTTGTTAGTGCCAAACAGACCTACTGGTGTTTTATTTAAAGACATTTTATCGGTTTTGGATACATTTTATGAACCACAAGTGAATGAAATTTTACAAGCTGGGAAGTTTCATAATCGTAAGCAGTTGTCAAATGAGAGTATCCAAGAATACGTTGGGGCGATTAGTTCGCTAGCTGCTAAGTGCAATTTCATTGATTTGAAGCGCCAGTTGCGTGATAGACTTGTGTTGGGAGTGCGCGACGATCGTCTGCGCCGCGATTTGTTGAAGACGAAAGATCTCACCTACGAGACAGCCTTTCAAATGTGTCTCAACTACCAGACGACGTTCATGGATTTCTATCCGAATGCCCAGTCTAACACGGATGATTCGAAACTAACTCCGTCCACAGAGCCTATGGATATTGACAAAATTTTATTGTCAAAATCGGGATGTCGACATTGTGCTAGCCAGCATAAACCTGGAGAGCGGTGTCCATTTATGAGAGCTAGGTGTTATCGCTGCAGGAGGTATGGACATATTGCATCGGCATGTACTAAGAAATCTGGGCAAGTGCATCAATTGGAGGAAAGCGATATGTTTGTTACTACCAGTTCCGCAGGTGATGACAAACCATCCCCAGGTGATACTAGCACAGGATATATGACTGGTGTGCATAGCTGTTCTGAAGATCACCGGCAACCAATCAAAGTGAAGGTGAACATAAATGGAGTGGACCTCATCATGGAAGTGGACTCCGGTGCATCTCTGAGTCGACCTACAATAGACTATGGACATCACCACCACCATTGAAGTCGACTAACTTGAGACTAATTACGTGGACCAGTGACCCCCTAAAGGTGTTGGGCACTATTCAAGTTCGTGTGTTGCTAGGCAATAAAGAAGCTCAGTGCAAATTAGTGATTGTGTCTGGCAAAGGACCAAGCTTACTTGGCAGAGACTGGTTTGATGTGCTTGGATTAGAAATATCAGGATTATGTTGGACTGATGATGAAGCCAAAAACTTTGTAAGCGAATTCCCTGATTTATTTAAAGAGACCTTAGGCGAATATAAAGGACCAGAAGTATCTTTGACTCCACGAAATGATGTTACTCCTCGTTTCCTGAAAGCTCGGCCAGTTCTATTTCCTCTAAAGAAACAGGTGGATGATGAATTGAGAAAGATGGTGGACACTGGTATTCTAACACCTGTTACATTTTCTAAGTGGGCCACACCTCTCAGGATTGTGAAGAAGGATGACGGATCACTCCGTATCTGTGGAGATTACCGGTCAACGGTTAACTTGGCTATTGATCGTGACACATATCCCCTGCCAGCTGCTGCCGAGGCTTTTGTGAAGTTAAGTGGAGGAAAAATCTTTAGTAAATTGGACTTGAAGAATGCGTACATGCAGATGAGAGTTTATGAAGACACGGCAATGCTGCTGACACTCAATACACCACTGGGACTGATGAAAGTAAATAGACTGGCCTTCGGAATCAATGCCGCACCAGGAATTTTTCAGAGAGTGATGTCAACAGCACTGGCTGGCATGGAGGGAGTGGCTTGTCTATTGGATGATGTAGCGATTTCTGGGAAGAATAGGCAAGAACACAATCATCGTCTGCATATGGTACTAAAGAAACTAAATGATCTGGGTTTTAGATTGAACCTGAAGAAGTGTGTGTTTGCTTCTAATAATATTCAGTTCTTGGGACATATGATTGATGAAGAAGGGCTACACCCATCACCGATGAAGGTCAAAGAAATCAAAGAAAAGGCAGCACCAACAGATAGAGAATCTCTACGTGCTTTCCTGGGTTTATATAATTTCTACGAGAAGTTTTTAGTGAACAAGGCCCATTTGCTAGAACCACTTCATCGCCTACTTGAAAGTAAAAGACCATGGGTCTGGGGCGAGCAGGAGCAGAAAGCATTTGAGGTAGCCAAGGATTTATTATCATCTGATTTGACGTTAGTTGGCTATGATCTGCAAAAAGAACTTTTGTTGATAACAGATTCATCGAGTTATGGCTTGGGTGCTGTGTTAGCCCATGTTATGGAGGATGGATCAGAAAGACCGGTGATGATGGCTTCAAGGACGTTACAGCCACATGAGAGGAGATATGGTCAAATCGACAAGGAGGCATTGGGCATAATGTTTGGATTAACTAAGTTCCACGAGTTTTTATCTGGTCGCAAGTTTTGTATAATTACTGACCACAAGCCCTTGATTGGTCTTTTTAACCCTCTCAAACCGATCCCGGATCAAATTTCACCGAGGATGCTACGTTGGTCACTCAGATTGGGTTGTTATGAATATGACATCAAATACAGAGCTGGAAAATTGATTGGGAATGCAGATGCATTGAGTAGATGGACTGAGCCCATGACATCTGACATACAGGAGGAACCTCTTAGGGAAGTGTTGTTGATGGAAGAACAGCCTGAAGGTTGGAACTTAGACTGCAGTAAAATAGCTTCAGAGACTGAAAAAGATCCGCTTTTACGTAGAGTTTTGTTTCATGTGCTGCATGGCTGGCCACGTGTTAACTCAGATCCATCATTGCTACCATTTTGGACCAGAAGAGAAGCTCTTTCCCACAATAAAGAATGTTTATTATGGAGTAATAGAGTTATTGTACCTTCATCACTTCAGTCGAAGGTATTAAAATTGTTACATGCCCCGCATGCGGGCATAGTCCAAACAAAAGCATATGCTCGTGGCTATGTGTGGTGGATTGGCATTGACCAACAGATTGAGATTACAGTAGCAGCGCGTGAGAGGTGTCAAGCAGTTAGAAATAACCCTCCAAGAGAACCGCAGACCTGGATTGTTCCGGAGAAACCATGGAGTCGCTTACACATTGACTTTGCAGGCCCCTTCCAAGGAAAAACTTTTTTGGTTTTAATTGATAGTTACAGCAGATGGTTTGATGCTGAAATTGTTCATTCAATGGCCACTAGTCATATTATTGAGGTGCTAAGAAGAATTTTTGCTACACAGGGCCTCCCTGATGTTTTGGTTTCGGATAATGGCAAAACTTTTATTTCCAGTGAGTTCAATAACTTTTTGAAGCTGAATGGCATTAAACATTTATATTCACCACCTTATCATCCAGCCACCAATGGCCAAATTGAACGGGCCATTCAAACATTTAAAAATAAATTAAAGAAACTTTCTGCCAATTATACACCTTGGAATGTGAAGCTACACCGAGTTTTATATGAGCTTCGTACGATGCCTAATAGCAGTACTATGAAGACTCCAGCCGAGTTACTCAATGGCCGGAGATTTAGAACAGCTGTATCAGCATTGCATCCAGACTGCGTACCACCACACGCGCATGAGCAATTAGACTCAGCAGCGCAGAGCTCATCAGTACGCACTTTTGTGATTGAACAGCCAGTACTAGTGCGGATGTACGGACCAGGAGAAAAATGGCGGAGAGCCACAATTGAACATGTGGAAGGTCCGAGCTCATATATGGTGAGAACGGAAGACGGTGAGCTACACCGCCGCCACGCAGACCAGATGTTGGCCCGCGGTCACGCACAGAGCGCTCCGCCGGTAACACTAGGGCCGGCCGCGGTGTCACCAAGCCTCTCGGGCTCCAGCAGCTCGGACGAGTCCATTGTCATACCGCCACCAGAGATGTGGCCGGAGATTATCGGAATTCCTAATGAATCTTGATCAGTTTATAAGTGATTTGATTATTTTTGAGTAATGTCTACTTAAGTTAATTTTCATTTGTAATTTGTAACTAGCCTATTGTATTTGATGGAAAGGTATGTTGTGTATCAATAATTAAGAATCGGTTTTGACAGTTGGATATAATTATATGTGTGGGTATTCTAATAAATAGTTATGTTTCGAACTGCAACTTGGTGGTATCTTTTAACCATGTTAATATTGAAAATTAATTATTTCACACAAATGTTTTAATTTCAGTTTCTAATCTTTATGTATTCATTTGTTTGACAGTTTTATTTCCATCTTTCAAAATCAAAGACATTTAGACAGACATTTTTGGGAAAGGGTGATTTTGATATTTGTTCTTTGGAGACCACACGCTTCTTTGAGAAAACAAGAATCGGTCCTAACAGACCAGAAAGCTTTAATACAGTTGGGTATTCAATAAAAACAAATTGAATTGTGAAAAGGTAACAAAGATTTTTGTTCTGTTTATCATAACCTGCACCTAAAATTTAGTCTAATGAATACTCAATGACAGTTACCTCATCCTAGATAAATACTTGAATATTACTTAGGTATCTAAAAAGTAAACTTATTAATCAAAAAGCTGATGAGTTTATTTTTGTTTGAATGTGCTAACTATCTCTGTAACAACCAGTCTGATTTGAACTATTATGTCCGTGTGTGTATGATAGCCACATTATAAGGAACGCTAGAGGCTATTCAGAATCCTAGTCTAGTTTAAGTACTAGTTTTAAACTATTCAGTTTTAAGTTGCAACTAAAATAAAAAAACAAAATGAAATGAAAACTTAGTTTCTAAGACTAAGTTTCGGTCTGAGCTTTTTGTGGATATTTGGACTGTAAAAATTTTGAAAAACTTGTTGGGGATATTTTGGCTGTACGGATCATAGACTTATTATATACTCGCCAGTATAATAATTAGTCTATGGTACGGATTATGACGGAGCTAGTTTATTTTAGTTGAATAAAGGCTTCAAAAATTATATTACACATGTTTGGGCGAAATTGTTTGTCCTTCTAGCACATCAAAACGGATTGATGTTATTTTTGTGTGGAGATGTTGGATATCTGGAGATTGGCATAGGCTACTTTTAGCCGCGGGCGGGGGCTCGGGCAACAGCTAGTAAAAATATTATTAATTTCTTCAGAAAAACACTTCAAGGGAAGTGGAATCATCCATCATTACTTATTTAATGTAATTTAAGGAGGATCAGTCATATTCCTCATGCATGGCTGAGGGTCGTGGTCATTACGTGGAATGAAACACATACAACAACTGTCTTGGCAATATTAATGAAGTGGTTTGCCATTGCCTTTTCTATTACATTTCACATACTAGCTGATAATTCATTGACCTGCACTATGCAGGTTTCCTAAAAAAATAATGATTATAATAATTTTGGTGTTTTCCTTCACCGGAAGCAAGTAGTCTAATTAAAGTACTTGAGTCAGATTTGTATACAAACTCATGTAGCACGGGCAGGATTTGAACCTGGGACCTTTGCACCCCAGGCGGGCCCCCTACCACTCGGCCACCACCGTTATAATGATAGATTGGTGTAGTGTTTGATTCAAAGCGAAAACTCGAAAAGCCTTATTTGTACAGCTTTATAGCGATTTTAACGACATTATCATTGAATCGTATTTTTTGAGGGTTTCATTCCTCACTTTTTGATTAATTACTCCTTAATGACACAACGCATTAGCAGTGCTAATTCATTGTTAAGCACTTTAAGCAGCGGTACCTACTAAACCGAGGCTGAGTCAATAGATTTTTCGATTTTTTGTTACATTGAATGCTACCTATATTACTTATCTTTTTTTATTTCCGTTTTTTTCTATAAAAGTTTCGTTTTTACCTTTTGAGTAGAGACAAGACAACTACACAGCTTGGAATTCTCGAAACTTGAAAAAATAAAGATCGAATATATATTCCTCCTGTTGCGGCCGAAGCCTGGCAACACCGCCGGACCGGATGCGGGCAGACGATGTTGTGCCGGCGAGGTCGGCCTCGCCTAAGGGCCTTCCTCTGTCTCGCGACACACTTGTGATGTAAATAAAGATCTTCTCCGGAATCAGCGCATTTTTACAGTCCTACACACAGCATACATCTAATTCCCAGGCCTTAGCGCCACCACCTCCTCTGATTGCAGACAAAAAGTAGTAAGAAGCCCTCAAAATGTTGAAGCGCTAAAGAAAATATGCAAAGATCTTTTCCTCTTTCACAGTTGTCCATCTACTGTTGAGTGTAGGTCTCCTTGAAAATGCATGCCTTACCCATAATGTCATCGGCCTATCTTGGTAAAGGCTACCCTATGGTCCTACGGCCCTGTAACGGTCCAATTCAACAAAAGAAGAAAATGATCTATAGGAAAGAAAACGCAATTCTTCCTGTATGTTAGTCGATATAGCCACGCTCCTTTCCTGTCCGAATCGGTTCGTAATCGCTCAATCATGCGCAAGTTGGATCCTTTAATTGTTTGATGGGCCTTTTGATTGCAGAATCGTGGGGTTCGCCTGCGGGCTTCTTTGGAAATTAGTCCATTCTCAACGCAAATATTCTGAAATATTACATAGGTAAGGATGAAATCATGGGGGGAATTTCGGTGAATCTTGATGACTAAATATTCAACCTTACATGAAGTTCATTTTTAAATATTTAGGAAATGAGATATGGATCATATTCCGACTTCTCAAAGTGGCGGACGCAGCAAGTAAAAATAAATTGCGAATAAACTTTATCTCCGCAGAATTCACCAGTTTACGTAAAATGGGTAAACATAAAATTCGCTCATGTTGGAAAATCCTTGAAGTACATAATAATATTCTACACGTCGAAGGGTTCAGGAGATGTTCGGAAACTCTTTCAAACTACGATACATTGTAACGAAGTTTAGTCACTATCATCGTTTTCAATTTCGCAGCAAATGAAGTCGGCTAGGGTAACCATTTCGCCTGAAAAGCCTCGAAAAGCCGGACAGTTTCACCGCAAAATAAATTAGTGAAACCCACTCTTAGTGTACGTACGCTTAACGACGTCTGTAGAGAACTATCAACAACAACAATCGTGTATTCCAGAGAAATTAAAGTGGGAACATCTGAAATGGTTCAAATAACACCTTTTATTAAATAACTGTATTCATAATATGTATTTGCAAAAGATCTTATGCTGCAGGCTGATCTAAATACATAGATGATACAAAGTACATTCCTTAAATTAAAACCTGTTTTTGATCCAAGAATATACTATTTATTTAGCCGACCAAGATAAACATTAGGATAAAGTCCATCCGTCCGGCTGTACGGAACAAATCCTAATAAATGGCAACCCTGGTGGGCGCAGGCACCATAACCTGTTTACATATTTTCTCAAAGCCATCCAAGGTAAATAATCTCGAGCGAATCGAAAGAGGGATTGAGATGTTTTATGAGTTATATTTCGGATCCGTAAAACTTTTACTGCAGCCGCTGTTCTGGTATCATTAAAATTCTTTCCGCGTCTCGCTTGTATTTCGTATGTGCCTCGTGAAAACCATTCCTGGCTTATATCACTGGTTATCTAATTGCTTTAATTGTATAATTTATTTCGTGTATTCTTCTTTGTTCTGTTCTAGTATTATAAGCTGCCTGCAAAGTTGTGTTTAAGGTGAATCTGTGAGCCTGTACATATTTTATGTATAGTTTTCAGATATCAGCGTAAACGAAATGTGACCCCTCTGTTTAAAGTCAAGAGAGGTCAAACTATGACGTTGTGTGTACTTTGAGCGTAAATTATCTATTTAACCACTGAATAGTGGTTTTTAATGTCTAATTCAAAATTGATGTCGTACCTTGCTTTGGTATAAATGACTTGTATCCTAAACCGTTCATTGAGTTAAAGTCTAATTTAAGGCAGACTTACGCGACAAGGGACTTTATAATATGTAAGGATTTATATATTGAATCGAAACCCTTAAAAAGGTTAGAGTAGCAGGTGTGCGCCACAAATCGATTACCGAAATGTGGTTTTTCCGCCGTTTAATTTAAATAAATCGGTTTTCCCAGATGGTTTTCTTATTATGCCGTAGAGCAGTTTTGTTGCATTTTTACAGACTGCTTCTTTACAACTAATTCTATTCGCAGACTGTTTTATATAATAATATATTTTTAGTAGGCTTTTGAATGATCTATATTTTGGAAACATCATCAGTGTCGTTCTCCCTGATCTCGTTATTCAGTTTAGCATAAAACTTGCACAAATAATAAAAATTATGTACAAATAGTGGACTTAACGCCACATGACATTCTCTACGAGTCTACCATTATACTACTATTACTATGTTTTTTTTACTTGCAACAAAATTTTGCTTTAGAAAGGTACTCTTTTTGTTTAAGATCCAAAGTAAACCACTCCGTTAAAACTGTCACAAGTAAGTCGCATGTGTTCAATTTGCATATTGATGATAAGAGCTATACATAAATAAGTATGTAGACGAAACAGTGTCTTTTCCATAATCTTCGAAATTAAGATTAAATGTATACCAGTGCATATAAAGAGTGCTGGGTAGGTATTAAGATTTTGTTTATTACCAAAAATAGGTGCACAGAAGACGGACTTAATGCTAAAATCATTCTCTACTTCAACCTTCGGTTTTCAGATTTTAATTTATTAATTTTCTTTTAGAGGCAAATATAAAGAACAGAAAATAAATTACCGTAAACACAAAACTACTTAAAATGCTATATTATCACAAACACAACAGTGATTTTCCTTCACTTTGGCGATGACTAAACAAACATACGTTTCAGCGTTGGTTAAGGGTAGTGGAAAAGACCCAAATGTTTCCATTTGATAAATGACGGGCCTGCGTCGGCTATGAGGCGTTTATGCCTTTTTTAACGGTCATGCAATTTTTCAACATCTTCAGTAACTAAGTAATGGAATATTGAAAATATGGTTGTTTTTTTAGGACTGTGTTTGTTGTATCCATACTAATATTATAAATGCGAAAGTTTGGATGTGAGTTTGTGAGTTTGTGAGGTTGTGAGGATGTTTGTTACTCAATCACGCAAAATCTACTGGACGGATTTCGATGAAATTTGGTACAGAGGTAGATAATGACCTGGAATAGCACATAGGCTACTTTTTATCCCGGGAAAAAGCACTGTTCCCGTGGGAAATTCACGCGGGCGAAGCCGCGGGCAAAAGCTAGTAGGAGAATAAATCAAACCTAGTCGGTTGACAATATATTTACGCATCACATGTCTTTCATATCTACTCGTATATTGTGGAGTTTGTTGCGCCGTGGATGCATGCAGTAGTGGAGTTTGTTGCGCCGCCTCTTCTCCATTTGCGCTTTGGAGGCCGTGGTAACCTTATAGTCTAAGCGGTCACGAGAATTTTCGTAACGATCAGGGGAACGGATAGACTTGCTTTTATGGGTTGTAGAGTAGTCCCCTAATGTGAATGATGTCGGTCTGCCGGCTGTCAGTGGTTGCCACTTTGAGCTATAGGGGCTGGAAGGCGAAAAAACGATCAGAGAAATGGTTAGTTTTAGTACATATTCAAAGTATGGTGTCCTCCACATGTGAAACAAGTTGGTCTGCCGGCCTTCAGTGGTTGCCACTTCGAGCTATACCTAGGGCCTGGAAGGGTCTTCATTGTTGCAAAAAAAAAAATATTAGAGAAATGGTTAGTTTTAGTACATATTCAAAAAGTGGCATCTCCGCATGTGAAACAAGTTGGTCTGCCGGCTATCAGTGGTTGCCACTTTGAGCTATAGGGGCTGAAAGGGGCTTTATTGCTGTGAAAAAAAACGATCAGAGAAATGGTTAGTTTTAGTATATATTCAAAGTATGGCATCTCCGTATGTGAAACAAGTAGGTCTGTCGGCTGTCAGCGGTTGCCACTTTGAGCTATAAAGGCTAGAAGGAGCTTCATTGTTGCAAAAAATAGAAAACGATCTGAGGAATGGTTAGTTTTAGTACATATTCATAGTATGGTATCTCCGCATGTGAAACAAGTTGGTCTGCCGGCTGTCAGTGGTTGCATTTCAGAGCTATGAGGCGCGAAAGTCACTGCATAGTTACGAAAAATAACGGTAAAAGAAATGGTCAGTTTTAGTACTTATTGAAAGAATGATGTCTCCACATGTGAAACAAGTTTCGGTCTGCCGGCTGTCAGTGGTTGCCACTTTGAGCTATAGGGGCTGGAAGGCGAAAAAAAACGATCAGAGAAATGGTTAGTTTTAGTACATATTCAAAGTATGGTGTCCTCCACATGTGAAACAAGTTGGTCTGCCGGCCTTCAGTGGTTGCCACTTCGAGCTATACCTAGGGCCTGGAAGGGGCTTCATTGTAGCGAAAAAAAAAACGATCAGAGAAATGGTTAGTTTTAGTATATATTCAAAGTATGGCATCTCCGTATGTGAAACAAGTGTGTGGCTGTACCTAGCGATTGACATTGTTCTATGTGTTAATAAATAAGTTACAATGTTAGTTCTATGTTAGTTCTACAGAAATAAATGTAATTCGTAATTTGTTCCGCTTTTTTTTTAAAGATATTTTTCCCGAACTGTTGTCGTCAGCCAGCGATGTACTTTTTTATTACGCGTTGTAGAAATATAAAACTGGTGTCAGCCGTTAGTTCTATGATAGGTCTCACTATTTATGTACTTTTATTAAATAAAATCTTTAATATTATAAGAATACAAGTTCAAAAATAAATGTTGTGCTCAGCGATGTATTTCTAAAATTCGTAAAAAATATAACCAAATTAGACTTTATACCATAGTTCTTTATTAGATCAGTCTGAATATTTTAGTTTTGCGTAGTTATATACATAAGATAAATAAATAAACCACTGCGAAACATATTCCTTACTTATTTGTTAGCAAAACGTAAGAAAGATCACTTAAATTTAGCTCTTATTTAGCATATACATAGGGACAAAAATAGACTGGCAATGATACTTGCTCGATGATACTTTATACTTTAACATGAATACACCAGATAGTCACATCACCAATTTTTGACGTACCTATCATAAACAAATAGATGGCCAGTCCCTCTCAAAAAGTGTCCGAGGCAAAACATTGATCGGTCAAGTATCATGCCAGTCTATTTTCGCCCCTGTGTATATGCTAAATAAGAGCTAAATTTAAGTGAACTTTCTTACGTTTTGCTAACAAATGAGTAAGGAATATGTTTCGCAGTGGTTTATTTATTTATTTTATGTATATAACTACACAAAACTAAAATATTTAGACTGATCTGATAAAGAACTATGGTATAAAGTCTAATTTGGTTATATTTTTTACGAATTTTAGAAATACATCGCTGAGCACAACATTTCTTTTCGAACTTTTATTCTTGTAATATTATAGATTTTATTGAATAAAAGTACATAAATAGTGAGACCTCTCATAGAACTAACGGCTGACACCAGTTTTATATTTCTACAACGCATAATAAAAAAGTACATCGCTGGCTGACGACGACAGTTCGGGGCGAAAATCTTAATAAAAAAGGCGGAACAAATGACGAGTTACATTTATTTCTGTAGAACTAACACAGAACTAACATTCTAACTTATTGATTAATGCATAGAACAATGTCAATCGCTAGGTACAGTCACACGAAACAAGTTGGTCTGCCGGCTGTCAGCGGTTGCCACTTTGAGCTATAAAGGCTAGAAGGAGCTTCATTGTTGCAAAAAATAGAAAACGATCTGAGGGATGGTTAGTTTTAGTACATATTCAAAGTATGGTATCTCCGCATGTGGAACAAGTTGGTCTGCCGACTGTCAGTGGTTGCATTTCAGAGCTATGAGGCGCGAAAGTCACTGCATAGTTACGAAAAAAAACGGTAAAAGAAATGGTCAGTTTTAGTACCTATTAAAAGAATGTTAGCAAAAATAGTATTAATAAAAAGTCTTCTTATTTGGATCAAAAATGAAATACATAATCAGTTTTTACCGAAATCGACGTAGATTATCTGAAGAAGACCTTTTTTTCTCTAGAGGCGATTTTTTTCCCCACAGTGCGGTGGTGCGCGGTGCAAGTTTGAGGTTGGGTCAAACATACGCAGATACGACAGCGGGAGTGACTTCCAACGGCCCCGGCGGGACGGCCCCGGTGACGGGGCCGTTGGAAAAAAATTTTCCAACGGCCCCGGCGGGCCCGGATTTTGCGTTGACGGGGCCGTTGGAAAAAAAATTTTGCCAACGGCCCCGGCGTGTTTTTTAAATGGGACGGATAGCATTATAAATTAATAGCATACGCTCCGGTAGTGTTTAAAGTGGGGGAAATTGTGTATTATTTTGTAGACCTTAAATATGAAATGAAATTAAAAAAAGAGTTTCTATGTAACAATCACTTTTTATTGTTGAAAAAAAATAAATATCAACTAGGTATCAACAATCATATATATAATAAAATAAAATACATGATGTTTGTATTATATTATGACACAGAATAAATAAAAGTACAAGTATTAAGATAACCAACCGTCAACTACCAAATATCTTACTGTCTCTGTTGTATTTTTACTCCGTAAACAGTATTTATAACTAATTAACGTATTATTAACTGATTGCTACATAGAAACTCTTTTTTTAATTTCATTTCATATTTAAGGTCTACAAAATAATATACAATTTCCCCCCCTTTAAACACTACCGGAGCGTTTGCTATTAATTTATTATGCTATCCGTCCCATTTAAAAAACACGCCGGGGCCGTTGGCAAATTTTTTTTTCCAACGGCCCCGTCAACGCAAATTCCGGGCCCGCCGGGGCCGTTGGAAATTTTTTTTCCAACGGCCCCGTCACCGGGGCCGTCCCGCCGGGGCCGTTGGAAGTCACTCGACAGCGGCTGGCATGAACTAGAAAAATTCGCCTATTTGCCCGTTTTTCAATGTTTTTTTAAGACTTCCCTCAAATAAGCGACTTACGTGAACGATGATAGCTCTGCAATACAACCACTGACAGCTGGCAGACCAACTCGTTTCATCTGTGGATACACTATTCTTCCAATTGGTACTAAAACTAACCATTTCTCTTATCTTTTTTTTTTGTAACTATGCAGTGACTTGCGCGCCTCATAGCTCTGAAATGCAACCACTGACAGCCGGCAGACCAACTTGTTTCACATGCGGAGATGCCATACTTTGAATATGTACTAAAACTAACCATTCCTCAGATCGTTTTTTTTTTCGCAACAATGAAGCACCTTTCAGGCCCTATAGCTCGAAGAAGCTACCACTGAGAGCCGGCAGACCGACAGGGATTAGGGGACTACTCTACAACCCATAAAAGCAAGTCTATCCGTTCCCTTGATCGTTACGAAAATTCCCGTGACCTCTCGGTCTATTAGCTTTAAGTAAATTTATGACGTCAACTAACTAAAAAACAAGAATATGACGATTTAAAAGTGCTATTTTGAAGCCTATTTTAATAAAAACAATTGACTTTTGACTTTGATCACTGTTACGTAGTACTTATATTAATTCTGTGTCACTGTAGTGGTTATATGTAAATCCGCATCTTCAAAGATCCTATTTTATAAGAAAACTAACGTTTCGCTCAGGTCGGAATTTTTAAAAATAAATCTTATTTTATTCCAGCTTTTGCTTTACCCATGTACAAAAATTCATCTATATATGATTAAATCTTAAATATTAAAAGACACTTAGGAATTTATAACATTAACAAGATAAGTAACATTGTTACTGTGTTTTTAATTCAATTTTGTTGTGGCTAAACAAAGTAAAAAAATAGATGAGGGATATTAAACCTCGGTTTAATTACAAGGATGCCGAGATAAAACAATGACGTAATCTAGGTCAGCCACTACAGCGGATGAGTGGCCGTATACTACAGCCTAGTACACAAGTAGAGCTAGAATATAGCCACATTATACGGTTTCAATTTGCTGTGTTACATTGCTAACTTCGGTGTTATTTTAGTTGAATCATTACGTTTTCATGTTGTGTTTTAATCATACTTTCAGCTTTTTAGGGTTCCGTACCTCAAACGGCAAAAACGGAAACCTTATAAGATCACTTTGTTGTCCGTCTGTCTGTCAAACTTTTTTTCTCAGGAACGCTTAAAGGTATCAGGTTGAAATTAATAACGAATACTCGGATCCACGGTCTCTTTTAGCAAAAAAATGATCAAAATTATATGTCAACGCGATCAGGAGATATTACCGAAAATGTAACGATTTTTCGCATATTTTGCGATTTCCGACAGCAGTCAAAACCTATGGGGTTACCTTACTTTCCGTTGACCTAAAATTATGAAATTTGGCAGAAAGTAAGGTTTAACAGTACTTGTACAGGAATAAATCTGAAAATTGTAAATACGTAGTTAGAAATCTAAAAAAAAAGTGTTACAAACTTATTTTTGTGCTCGATTCAGTATGAATCCTAGGGGTCGGACTACAAAGTTAAGTTTGTTTTTGAAACTAGTTGGTCTTTTAGTCAGAGCTATATTGTGAGATGCTTTGCGTGTACGAAACCCTCGGTGCGCGAGTTTGACTCGCACTTAGCTGATTTTTTAATTAAGGATTTTTTATGTAAGATAGATTTTATCCTGGATTAGTAGTCTACTTCTTTACCTTGAAATTCCCTAGTACCCAAATATAACACATAAAGTCAAAATATAAAAAATATATACAGATCTAAACCTCGAGCCATTTTAGATGAATATAGGACATAAGTATTAAATCAATAGATTCTTAAATGCTAGTCAGCGTAGGAGGGAATATTATTCAGTATATTTTAGTCCTTCAGTTCAGAATTGCTATTCTTATCTACTCTGAATAAAACTCGTAGATTTATGTTTACAAACCCCTTTTATAATACATGGATCATATTTCTACACTTTATACATGGAAACACAATAGATCACATAAACATTATGTAAAGCTACGCGCACAATACAACCATCACAACCCATCGCTGATGCAGTCTACCACAGACTACTAAAGACTGAAGGGGTTCATACTGCATCTTGACAGCTTGTTCTTCTTTCAAATCTTGAGTCAGCTAACACTATTGTAAGAAGTATTCTCACCCACGACCCCATCAATGCATCTTGTATTGAAGTATCGACCTTAACTTACAATGTATATAACTAGTTAATTGATAGTTCATTGCTTCTTATACGACTGTTACAGGAAATTGGGGTTGCAGGTGCAAAATATCGCAGGGGAGCTATTAAGGAGACTAAATTAGAACAACCCTTATTTAGAGCTCTTGTAATTTATTTTGATTAAAACAAATGAGTAAACACCATAGATTTGGGACTTTCAGCTGCAATTACATTATAGTGTATTGTATTTTCCTCTATTGTTGGCAACTCTCCGAGTTTGGTTAGTTATGATCTAGTGTTAGTGCATAAACACAGAACTTGTTAGCTACATTGATTAGTTTAGACCTCAGGTTTAGACGCACCGGACTAGCAAGCATGCCATCACCTGGGCAAAGCTTTCCATTTTGCCAAATTTCCTATCACCATTCCAACCAGTCCTATTACCATTAATTATTAATAAGTATTTATTACAATCAGTGTTAACTATAAATAATTAGAAATTGCCATTAGGCTTCGTTCAAAAGGGCCTGCTGGAATTTACTGTTCACGCCTGGCGTCGACGCAGTGTGAAATTTTTACCCTTGCGGTGATGTGTTCAAATTTTATACCCTTTTGTGGCCATCGGGTTTTTATATATAATTTAACTTTTTTCTTCAAATACAAATATCATATCATAATCAGTTGTGTTCACCATCTTGGAGGCCCACATGATTAGCATTCCTTTCGATGCAAATTGCAAGTGGCTGGACTACTCGTTAATCTAGTAATACTTCTCGTAGTATAAAGAGTTAAATAAAATGCTCTACAAAAGCAATTAATTAATTGTTACGCAAAAGTTTTATTATGAAATTAGCACATAAGCAGATCCGATTGTACGTCAGATTGTCCATCGACACATCGCTGTCTACCCTCTTCCAATTGATTGAAGGAGGCTTTATCCTCGTTAAACTGTAGAGCTTCAATACTTTATCCAATTGTACACTAGGACGATATATTTATAGACTTGTGGTGGCAACAACATCAAGATTTTGAAGTATCATTTTGATCAGGCTTGTAATAAGTTTTAACGACAATGCAACCAGAAACATCTTATTTTCATGTCCGAATCAACCCGTTTGACCATAAGATGATAATGTTTTGTCTAGACCTAGCTGCGCTCTTGGGCTCCGGACTGGAAATTTCGAGATAAAAGCTAGTCTATGTGATGTTCCAGGATTTATTTGACCTGTGTACGAAATCCATCCATTACTTTTTGGATGCAAGAGTAATAAACCTATTCATCCATTCTCAAATTTCACGTTTATATAATATTGAGTAGTAGGATATTCTTATTACATTTCAAATTCTCGCTAGGGATCTATAAGGGTCGAGTTTCCAAAATGAAGGAGAGTATTAATAAGACTATTTCTCTATCAAATGTTCGCTACCTATTCAAGGTTAGGGTGTTGAGCCAGAAAGCAATTGTTCCAGAAATCACCGAGATAGAAAATATCAATTTCGTCCGTTGACAATGCTGTGTTTCTGCCCTAGAGGGTAATAGCTGATACTACCTTTGTTGTGCAAAGTACACAAATACCTCTTGTCGCTACTGACTTAGTTGTAAATTTGTAGCTGTAGCTATTTCGTTATTGAGGTCAACAAAAACGTTTTGTTCAAAACTCTTATCTGGATGATGTATTTTATGCAGATTTCTTGTCCGTATTATATTTGTTGTATTTTAGATGTTGCGGTACGTTGGCATCTGGTCTTTTCGTATGAAACTCCCAATATTTTTAACCAAATCCACAGGTACAGCTATGAGTACTTTGGTCACATTACTTAAGTTCTTATAAGCTGTGTACACAAAGATCATCATTAAACAGTAAATAAAAGTAAGTAAGTAGTAGTTAATTATATTGAATTCATCCGATACCTTTATTTTGCCGGTCATTATCGCTTGAACCATTCGTATCTGTAAAAACTTTTCGGTTAAAACACTGAATATTTCAGAGGCGTTAATTCAATTATTTATTCATAAAGGTACCGGCCGCTGAGGTAAAAACTTTGGTTCACAAACTAATTATAACTAACGAGCCGAGCTTTAAAGTCATTTACTGGATGATGAACAGAGCGCCCATAAACTATTATCCGGGTTCTCGAGCGAGTAAACTTATACCAACTTTAATTACGCATGCATGACTGGCGAAAAACCGCGAGCCTTCGATGGGCTGGATACTCTCTGGATAGCTATGATATGAATATAAATATAAATAGTTAGGGTGGATATGTTATTTTATGCCTGCATCTGCCTACGACAAGGGTGATATCGACTCCGCCTGTGACTGAGAAAATTTTGGGTCTATGTGAAAAATTCTGAAATGAAAATTATTTTATTTAAATGGTCTAAAAAATAGCACTTTTAAATCGTCTTATACTTGTTTTTTAGATAGTTGAGGTCATAAAATTACTTAAACTTACTGTATTTATAATGTCGTTTTAGGCCTTGTACAAGGTTTTTTGTTTCTCTTGTTGTATTTTATTGATCGTATTTTTTATTAAAATTAACCATCATATCAATGAAATTGGCTATCCGACTAGTATCATTACGAAAACACGCTTTTAGTTGAGTAATTAAACTTTTAAAAAAATATTAAACTACGTTCGCTGTAGCTTGATATATTTACTAGCTTTTGCCTGCGGCTTCGTTCGCGTTAATCCTTTCTTAGCGGATGCCTACGTCATAACATCTACCTGCATGCCAAATTTCAGCCCGATCCGTCCAATGGTTTGGGCTGTGCGTTGATAGATCACTATGTCAGTCAGTCACCTTTGAGTTATATATCTATTATATAGATAGTTATTAAATAGATATATATCTAGATATATTATATAGATATATATCTAGATTTTCTTTTAATCCATTATGTGTACGGTTGCCGTGTATAGACGAAAACACTTTTTGGTTTATTACTCCATCAATTGTAACATGTTGTATACTATCTTTCTGGTCTTTCTCTACATCATCAATGTTTACTTTCTGATCTATTTACACCTTGGTCGTTGCCGCCATGAGTCGCCTAACCTGTCAGCCCGCTTCAAAAACCATTGTTACTGCACAATACTAAACGTTGAGTTTAATCATTTGTTACTGCAGTGCTACATGGACCGTCTAATCTCCTCGTCCCAATTTCCAGGCCTTTGTTATAAATGGTTGGACATCAAGATTAATAGTTAAACACTCGACACGTGCTAAGTGATGCTCTTAAGTTCTCAAGTAAATTAACGCAGTTTGGCCGGTCATTCTTAAAGTATCTTTTAGCTTTATCACCCACCATTTGTTATTTGGGGTGCCTGGAGTCTTACAGTGACTTGAAGAACACCTGATGCTAAATTTTGCAGGATTTGGGCTAAGTTTACTGCTTTATTTTTTGTAGCTTCTTGAAACTTTGAATTTTAAGATGTGAAAGACTTTTCTGAGTCATTTTCAACTTACAGAGATAAATAATTATATTATCTTTCAGAGAAAATTTTATCATCGTCATAAAAAAGGTATAGTGGCCGATCGTTTCCAAGATGGCATCATATTCCATTCAGTATTCATTTTAATGTCGTTTGAAATGAAACAGAAATTACTTGGACGATGATGGGATGCTGTTAAAAGCTTTTATGTTTTCCGGGCTAAATGAAGTTTCACCATAAATTGCTGTCTACCAGTGCTATAAATATTTATTATAACTGTGCCCCGGGGTTTCGTTCCTATGGGAATTTCTTTAATACTCATATGTACCCATTTCATCAAAATCAGACAGAAATGGGACATACATATTATCACGCCTTTTTCCCGTGAGGCAGAGACTAAAGATTTCCACTTGCTACGATCCTTACAGGTCTCTCTCGCATCCTGTACGTACACTTATCACTCTCTCCAAACATGCTCACCGGTTATGGGTGCTCCTAACATCTCCCTTTTTAAGGCACTAGTAGAATATGACTTTGACAGATATAGTACTATAAATCACAATAAATAGGACTAGAGGTTTCGATCTCGGGATACGGATAAACGGGATCCTGACAAATTTTTCGGGACTTCCCGGGTTCGCATTGGCGACATAGGAATGAATCCCCTCGTAGGTAAGCAACTACATAAGCTGAATGTTTGCCCATCAGGTAACACGGTAACCCTACATCAGACATGCAATTTTGCGGAAATATCGACTTTCGAACTCGAAGTAACTCGTTCGCGTCATTACCGGCTTTAAACTTTTGATAGGTAACTGATAGGCTATATTCGGGACGTTTAACACTCTACAGAGTTTAACGTTTTAAACCACTACTGGAAAAGGTTGTAAGGGAAGATGGAGCAGTAGATCTGATGATTGATCAGGAAAAAGTTTTAGAGCTAAAGAGCCTAAGCTAGATAAACTCGTTCGTGAGTCATTAATTCAGTTGTATTTTATAAATAAATCATTGTCCATATTGGTCAAAGAAATTCCAATAATAAGACAACTTCGTTGTTGGTCTTACAAGGTGTTTATTTCATTGAACACTACTTTAACCCGAATAGAACCAGGTTTTATTTAACCCAAAGTGGGAAGATAACATCTCCATTGGACTTGGTTCGGAGAATTATCGCTAATGACGCGAGAAAGCAACTACAATTACATTGCAACAATTGCTAAGTCTCTACTTCTAATTTTCTTTTTGTTAGGAAATTTTCCTTGTATATGTAAAAAGTTAAAATCTCCCAAACATAATAATAGACGGCAGTAAATTCGTGTAAACGTTTATTTCTCAATTTTCGTCTCCAAAACAGCGAGCGAATACTTAAGCTCGTACTAATTGAGAAGAAATACGACGAATAAGGGAGCAGGTGACGCCCACGGCAGGGCAATAAATAATACCGAATAAACTGTCGTACGAGTTACAAATTATGCGATTCGCGATTTGTATTGCGATATGCAAGTACATATTGCTTTTAGATAGACTTTGTTTTCTTTACTTATATGCTTTTGATCGTATCATCTATATATATTTAACTTTTGGAGATGACTCTAGAACTGTGGTTCATGTTATGGTGGATATCCTCATTTATTATGGGAAATTAATGTCTTTACATAGTCAAATAAATTGTCATGTCTAAACAAATCTTTGGACAAAAAAGTTTAATAGTAGTGTATTGTATAAGCGTTGCTCAATAACAAGAAACACTAATCAAATAAGATTCAAAGAATAAGTTACTGATGTCACCTGGAGTAACATCAAGGAAAGCTTGCGAAAGAATCCTTTGAAGACGACGTGATTTTCGAAAAAGTCTCAGAATTTAATATCTATCCCATTATAAAGAACCTAAAACTTTTCCAGCCACGTCCCTTAAAACGAATCTAATAAATGAAAACTCCCTACCACTTAGTCCCTTTCGAGCCAATCTGCAAGCTTAAACAATATCATGTCAGAGTTCGTTAGCCTATGACTAATAGGGAGATGGGGATAAAAAATCAGCCTAATCTAATCCCTTTTGTAACGTTTCCAGTTCGTTAATCTGCGGAACGAACTACGCAGTTAAAACAAATGAACTCGTAAACAAAAACAAGTTAAACCGAGAGATTATATTAACAATAGCTTTTTGAGGATAATAACAACCTTTGGCTAGAGAGAAAATGATTTTAACAATTACCAGAAAAAGGAACAATAAGAAAAAAATAAATAATCGCCCGTCTAAAATGCTGATAATATTATTCATTTTCTGCGTTTTTAATGCAAGGGTTGAATAATCGACAACCATCGTATCGATCAGCTTTTCGCGATTACCAATAAATTCTACTTCTAGATTACAACAAGAAAAGCGAAAAAAACATTGATTGCACGCTGTGAAATAAATGTCATTAATTCAGTATACCAAGGCCCAATTTATTTGTATTTTCTCGCAAAATGAATAAGCATAATTTATTTGATATAATCTATTAATTTCATGTGACCAAACATACATAGTAAGACAAGAATCTTCATATTGAGAAATAAGCCCTATGTACACTTATTTATTCCACTTCTCGAAGCTTTTTCTACGATCCTTCTTTACGTCCAATGTCAAGGTTTCTTTCAGAAATATACGTCTTACTCGTGCCCATTCTCAAAGGTTTCCAGCTCAAGGTTATCGTCGCCTTAAATTCCTCGGCATCGATATCGTTTATTATTTCACTTTAGGACAAAACCGTCTTTCCATTCTTTAGTAAGTCAGTAGATGACTTTCTGCTTTTTCCGAAATACAAAAGTTTTAGTCGTTCAATTCAATACATACTACATTAAAATTAAAGACTTAAGAAGACTTAATAATTGCACCATAAAGTCGTACAACATCTACGTCGTACATCTTGTCTTAGGCCTTCCTCGCTTTACACATTAACCTGTAACCCACCTGTTATCCATGTCTGGCTCAAATCTTGACTGGTCTAGTCGAGATGTAAGCCCATTTTCCGTGATATTATTAATATCACGGAAAATGGGCTTACATCTTGACTTTATTACAGTTTGATTAAATATAATTAAATTATATTCCTAATCTCTGATCGCTAAAGTGTTTGATGACTGACGTATTGTATTACGTAATAGCCTCCTCAATAAGATTTCGATCACGTATCATTTAAATAGGGCATCACTCGAAGGATATGAAGTGCCATCTGCTTTATTAGTGGCTGAATACGCTTGTGTGCCATTGCCGGAGATTTACGTGTCGGTGACGAGGCCTCGCGAACAATATCAAGCTGAATAACATTAACCCTCGAGGATATAGTTGGTTCGGTGAATTTATGTGTTATTTGAAATTGTGGTTGTCTCTACACCGAGCGGGATGGCAGAATTATTACCAGCGTCTTCTGCGACATTTGGAACTATCCTTCCTTATTCTATTGTTTGTTACATCTTGAAAGCCTTTACTTAAATAGATTTGTGAATGTGAAACGGTGAAACGTAATATTTGACAAAAATACATGTTTTAAGCAGAGTCTTTGTATCCTACACATATGCATATTATTTAACTACTATTCGAATTTCTTTCGTTATGTTGAAACCATTTATAAATAACTAGCTGTTGCACGCGGCTTCACCCGCGTGAATTTGCAACGGGAACAGTAATTTTTCCCGGGATGAAAGGTACCTTATGTCCTACTAAGTTCTTCTAACTATGCATGAGAAATTTCACGAAGATTGGTTCGAGGTAACAAACAAATTAATAAACAAACTCACTTCCGCATTTATAATATTTAACATGTGGTCAACTCTGCCGTCTGCTCAGTGCTCAATCAAGCCTAAAATCTGTTTGAGCCCTCTCCTCTCTGTCATCCTGTCATCAACAATGACAAGAGGACAAATCCTTCAATTTACTCTGTCGTATAAAATATTCTTTGTTACAATAAATATTGTGCTGTCAACATCATGTCAGGTTACCCTCAGCGGACTTCTATGCGGCGGTAATAGCGGCGAATTTGCAATTTGGGTAGCTTGATGTGTCGTTGAGTGTACTGCGGATTGTTTGCCTATCACTTGTTGCGTAGGAAATTCTAGAAGTTTATTATTTGCACATTTGCCCTTATTGCGGTCGGGACAATATTTGGATCGGAATAAGCCACATTTTATTTTGTAATGACACAATTGCTTCCTTTATTATTTTTATTAGGTTATAGGATATTATGGGTTATATTATTTAAATTGATCGTATTTTTATTCATTTCGGACTCGAAAGAATTTCGGGTTAGTATAAAAGGTAAACTACACTTTTTAATCAGGATGTAGAGTTTCTAACGGCTTGTAAAAGGCCTTATAGAGAGGCTCTTAGAGAGGTTTATAGTATACATTTTTTACAGTAGCACCATTGACGTATAATTTAAGAGTGGCACGGAGCATATATTTTAGAATTAATAAATATTAGTATAACAATCATTTTTGACGTCGAAATTGTATGATATTATGTGGTAAATCTCCCAAACTCATTTAATCCAATTCCTCGTCCAAACAAATGCATATCAGTCACGATACGACTTATGTCAAAAGAATTAGGCCCCATATTAATCACTACCGGTTGAGTGCGAAACGCTGTCGTAGTGCTTACCTAGCCCCACGTTCGCAAAATCCGACGTATTTCGTTGCTAAATTACTGCACGCTCTGAAAAAAATCTTCGATGGACGGCAGCAATGTTCTTTGTCGAACATATTAGCTGATTGTTCTGCCAGTGACAAATCAAGATCAATCGTGTGTTATTTCCGAGCGCAATCTTCATTCAAAAGTAATCAACAATGAATCGTCAAAAGGTACAAAATTCTTCACAAAATGATACTTACTAAAAAGAAAATACCTGATTTTTTCATACCTTTCATACATTTATAGATGAAAAGACTTGTAAATCAACAAATATTATAGTCCTCGATGTAATTTGCGAGGTCCATGACAATAGTCTGGATTTAAAGAGCGTTGGGTTTCAAAGCGAAGTTCTACAAAGGTCTGCAATTGACACCAGAAGATTTACGGAACGAGACGTAATCGGAGCGATTGTTGTGACGCCGAAGAATCTCATTTCGTATTTCTGTATTATTCTGGATTATAAAGGAATCTGTATGGGGTTGTCAATGCGCGCTTTGACGGAGCTCAACTGCAATGTTAGCTAGAGGGAAAAAGCGGGGAATTTTACTGTCAATTTACACAAATAGGGAGAGTAGGTGATAAATAGACGCAGTACATTAAAGCTTCAGTTGAGGGGCCCATGGACACAAATGATGGACATAAAACACCCAGAACTACATTAACATGTATCGAAAAATAAAAAGTCATCGGTGCGAAGTAGTCTCTCGGAGACACTGATAGAAGGTCAAAAATCTTTAGAGCGATCTAGAGAGCTTTAGAATCACTATTGAACAAACAAGTGAAATCAATAAAAGTGCATGCAAGAATGAACATTATATAACCATAAGAAAAAATACACTCATCATCATTAAGTTGCCCTGGATCTGCCCTGTCGGTACAGGTCGCTGTAACAATAACATCTAACTGACATTGTAATGACATTTGATACAGATTTGTTATGATTAGAATTAATAGTTAGTGAGTGCGACATCCTCCTGTAATTAGATGTAGTTGTAGTTGTAACGACAAATAAAAATACGTTTAAAAATTAAGCATTAATTTAGTATCCGATTGATTATTCAGAAACTAGACATTCACAGAATTTTCAGAAAAGGTTTCTTCAAGGGTGCAAATTCTGGCTAGATGCCTGTGCATGGCACGTTGCCTATTCTCATGAATAAATATATTTAAAAAATACAAATGCGAAAATTTTAATTTAAGACTAATCCACTGAAATGATTGCAATTTCGTAGACCCTTATTGCAAGCCATAACAATAAATATAAATTACAGTGCATGAATTATGTGTCCATTAAAAGGAACTTGCTTCGTTCAGCAAAAAAGGTAGGTAAGATAAATGGCGGCTTTAATTTCTTAAGCTTAATTATTTTTCTCAACAGTTTAATCATAAATATTTTTGCTTTAATTTGTAGAGTCAAGAGTTTTAGTAGTCAAGTCTAACTAAAGATATATGTTAGGTATTCACATACATACAACTCATAATAATTGCAAACGATTTTGCCTAAATTTGAAATTTTTAAAAGTTTTCTAGCAGTGCAAGATTTTATAAATATATTTTCCAACATAATAAAGGCAATTCATAGAAAGGAATAGTAAAAAATACCTTGTGTGTACATTTAAAGGTTTTATTGCTAATATCTTAGTTTTAATCCCTGTTTTATTAAATTAGTGTAGATATCTTAATTGGTTTAATTGATTGCTTGATGGACGTCTTCCGTTTTCGGGATATGTTAGTGGCGTTTGCTATGTGCTATGGCGTTTGCTGATATGTGTATCTGAACAGATTAAGTGTGTACTCTATAATATATTTCTGTTCTGCAGAAATTAATCTGGATCCCTAACTAGCAAATATGGACATTTCGGATCAATTAGAGAAGCTGTATTTTTTCTGTGTGAACCTTGCTTTTATGGTTCTTGACATTTTTTTAACTAGGTACACATGCTAATAAAATTTTCGCATCGCTGTTACATTTTACGCTGACCGACTGACAGATTGGGATAACAATGCAGAGATGTAACTGCTGAACATTGCAGATAGGTTCTTTATACAGAGAGAGCGATCACTAAAGAAAGGAAATTTACCTGTAAGGGTTGAAATGCGTAAAAAACGACACACTCGAAGGCGAAGCCGACGGTAAAGGCTAGTTAGTTGCCTAACTAAAATTATCATTAAGAGACCTCTTTGGACTGCTATAATAGTAACGAATCTGTTTGTATTTTTGATCTCGAATCCCATTTCAGATAGAGACCATTTTCAAAACACCGATAAGTACATTAAACGTAATGCTGCAAGTTCTGCACAAGTGCACATGTATAAGTATTGCTACTTATCGTAGAACATGCTGTTCGTACGTGAAACTGCTTCGTCTTAACTTTAAATTGTTCAGGTAATGCAAGCTCAACTTAGTTTTAATAGGGTATTTGACTGTTTTTGAAAACCTATCTAAAATTGTTCTTTACGTTATCAGAAAACTAACGATATATATATTTTTGATTATTTTTCAGTATTTACATTTAAAATCAATGAAAAAGTTCAAAATAATCATATTACCGCTTAAAAGCTCAATATGTTACAATGAGAACCCCGTGACGTATTATGGGCACTCATCACTAAAAGCCGTTCTGTCTTACGTACACTAATATCACTTCCTTGTTTTCATAACAAGATTTTCAATAGAATGCGATGTAATTGAAATGTCAATGTGAGCAACAAAACTACTTAACAATGTAAGTTGCCAATGGCAATGGTGTAAAGGATCCAGATATAGTCTCACAATTTTTCTAAAATAACGGTGCGACTTTTACAGTGCGAAACGGAACATGGAATTGACACTTGACTGATTTGACTACCTAATTACGTCATTGAAAATGGCGGAGCGTTTCATATCACGTGGTCAAGGGCTTGAAATAAATGACTTTATAATTAGTTTATTAACATAATCATTGCTTCTTTTGACAATTAAAATTAACCAAAAATTAAAGAAAAATATTGTCTTTAAGGATACTTATAGAATTACTCATATTTTTAATACTGTCAAATACCCTATTCGCGCTTCATTTATACTAGACGTGAGTAGACGTTTAAAGTTTTATAATGTTTTGCTATCATTACATAAATCGTCTTCAATCATTACTTTATGATATAGACATATTGTAGCTTAATTTGGTTCTAATATTATAGTTTCGTTTGGTGATAGTTTTTCTCTTTCTATAGAACTTCATTTTCTCGCAAGATCTTCCGAGCATTTACTAGATTTATTGTTTGAGATACACGATCATTCGGAATCTTTGTTCTTCCTCTATACAATTTTACCACTTATGTGAGGTCGGTATAATATAATTATTTTTGTTCTGTCGCTTGCATCTAATTATCATCATCTCGCATTTCATTTCTCAACACTCCCATCCTATTCACACTTTCCTTGACGCAATACCTTGGTCTTCTCCTATTCCTGAAACCCTCAATTTGCATATTTTATGCGGTTATTTCCACAAAAAAGCTAGAATAATCTTCAGCTAGTGAAGTAAATCGGATAATTTGAAATTCCAGTCTGCTCCAACCTGCACTTAAATATCTGACTGTTAAATGAAAGTGCGCGTTGTTTACAGACTAGCTGAAGTTGGCAGTTAGCGAGGCAAAACAAGATATATGAAGTAAACTCCAAGCTATACTCCGGTAAACTTAGGGTCTACAACGATCTTTTAATATAGGGTATTATGTACTTCTGTTTCATGTTCTCAACTTCTAAACAACTATGAAAAACTGCAAATTAGCCAAGAGATTGTATTAATCAATTGATAACTCGTTTTTTTCGGGTCACCTACAATTACTTTATCGCGCTTATTCAATTTTGTTTCTTTTCAAATTCATCTTTTTGTTTTTATTTTCATTTTTGACGAAAATATTTTATACGAGTAAACAGTCTGTTACGAATAGTTTAAACTTAATCATTTATTACAAGTTGATCTTGTATCGGAGACTCGTCGCTCTAAACAAGCACTCGGGTGCATCCAGATTAAGTTTGTTAACCTGGTTATTGCGTTCGTTATCAGGATCCGGATCACCGGATTATCGCAGCCAGCGAGCTGGTTCTGCATAGTTATAACCGGTTTTATAACCGGCTGAATTGTGTTAGCCTGGTTGGAATTAAGTGTTGTGATTTTTGTGGCTATTATTTGCGTATTTATGAATATTTAGTTTGCCATATACCGCAAGATCTTTTGGTCATCATCATCTCTTTTACCTTATCCCATTATCTGGAGTCGGTGTAATATGCCTTATATTTCTTATCGTTCTCATCTTTTGGTGTGGTTAATAAAATAAAACTCATGCATGTAAGGTTATCAACAATTTAGTTTTTGGGAGACAGTTTTTAATGGAAGGTGTTTTCCTTTCAGCCTGAAATATTTGACTTAAACTAAGACTGTACAAATTTTTCATCTAAGTGATAAGCTTCTGGAATGCAGGTAGTTAAACTAGAGGAGGTTACTCCTACTTATCCAGGAATCCACAGGTAAACGGGAATTAAATAAATAAACTTAAAAGGATTGCTAGCAATGTGCACTGTAGATCGTGTCTACTTTACGTACTCTCAGATATTTGAGTCTGCTAGAGTTACAAGCTAAAGCGTTTGCTTTGTGAGCCACTGAGTCGATCTACCTGTTCATAGCTATGTGTTTGTTTACTAGACTAATACTTTCACAGATACACAGTGCAAAACATAGACTCAATGTAGGGCATAGATTCAGAAAAAGTAGTACTAGAAAAGTGCATTGTATCCATACTAATATTATAAATGCGAAAGTTTGGATGTGAGTTTGTGAATTTGTGAGTTTGCGAGGATGTTTGTTACTCAATCACGCAAAATCTACTGGACGGATTTCGATGAAATTTGGTACAGAGGTAGATAATGACCTGGAATAGCACATAGGCTTTTTATCCCGGATAAAATGGTTCCCGTGGGCATGGGATACCAATTATAGTAACGCCATCTATTATTTGACAAAATAGACGTCATGTCAAAATGACGTTACGTCAAAGTGACGTTACGACAGCCTCCCCACTACTTCCATATAAAATGGGACGTTGCACCGGGCGGCCGGCAGTATGCCCGGATACGTCGAGGTGTGCGGACCGCTGCTGAGTGCACGGACTAATGGCACTCTGCTCAAACTTCTATATATTATGTGTGTGAAGGAACATCAGTGAGTTTGTTGTGATGTACATTGCGTGCGGAGGCGGGGCGCGCAACATAGCCGTATGAGGTACACTACATTTTTTCCATTACATCTAATTTGTCATTAAATGGCGCTTTAATTAAATACTTGCCTTTAGTTCTCACGGCCTGTCACGAGATGGCAGTTTACCGCGGACAAGTTCTTTCAATATTTTTTCGTGAAGAATGTTCTTTCGAGTAATATTTTTATAAATGTTTATGTATTATGTATACCATATAAGCGAAAACAGAATCGCCACAGAATAGTAAGTAGTACTAACGTACATATAGGTCACTCACCGCCCCGCACTCATTTCAAATACCGCACCCCACCCCGCCCAGCACTTCGCTGTAGACATCACTGACACGGTTTAAGCGCGATTGGTCCAAAGTTCCAAAAAATGTCCAATTCGCGGTTGGTCCAATAGGGGACCGGACAAGGTATGAGAATTATTAAAAATATGTAATTTTATGATAGATTACATATAATTAAACACATTTCACGACTTTTCAGCTCGCGTTTATTCTCCAGAGCTAATTTATTCGAGTTCAAACTTTTAGGGAAAGTCCATTTTCTACGCGTGACGTCATATGAATGCACGTTTAGTTAGGGGCGTTTTGGTATCGTCCAAAAATCTTGGGAAATACTTTGGTTATGGATGTAATTGTTTTACGGACGATTCTATTAATGTGAGATATTTCAAAGAAGCATCAAAAAAAAAAGTTGTCCGGTCCCCTATTCGCGGTTGGTCTAAAAATAAACAATGTTTTCGAAATTGTGAATTTTTTGAGTGTTAAACTTTGTATATTGAGAAGCTAAGATTATATAGTAGTAGTTAGGTTTAGGTTTTTTTTTGGACCGCCCGGAAAGACTTTGAGGGCGGAAACGAAGTTAGGTTCAGGTTATTTTTTTTTATTACCGCCCGGAAAGACTTGATGGCAGAAAATAAGTTAGGTTCAGTATACTTTTTATGACACGCACGGCACGTTTTTTTTAATATTTTATATCTTTATCAATATATCTATCTATACGCTGTACGGTAACGATGAAATTTTCGCGCCATTTTGATTGAACATCATGACATGCACGCAAGCAGCCTTACTAAATTTCATGCACACATATATGCGAGTGTATAAACGGTATTTGCCTATGAATTTGTAATTTTGCCTATTTGCTATTTTACCTATTTTTCAACTCACTCCATGGTGAATAAAGTGCTAACTCGCGCTCAAGCAACAGTTTCACAGGGGCGGGACAATGATTAATCCTATTTTGCCGCGGGCGAAGCTGCGGGTAACAGCTAGTTTTAAATATGTTTAATAGTAGATTGTTGCATCGAGCAGAAAGTGACTTTTAATTGCATCGAGTGTAAGTTTGAAGCCCGAGCGTAGCGAGGGCTTTAAAAACACGAGTGCAATTAAAAGTCACTTTTGCGAGATTCATAATCTGCTTTTCTTTCAACTACCGGTCCTAAGGTCCTTAATTCGCGTCAATTTTCTTGTTTTTTCGGCAATGGTCGCACATTTTTAATTTATATAATCAGCCTTTGTTCGCGGGAATAAAAATAAGTCTGATTGGCTGATACAAATCTAGTTGGTCATGCTTACAGTCTGTGATTGGCCTATTCTTATAGGAATAGCGCTGATTGGCTGACATAAATCTAGTTGGTCATGACTGCAGAATTAAGGCCTGCGATTGGTCAGTCGCTTAAGATATGCGGCCTTAGGACAAAAACAATGCAGTAATGGATTTTCATACATACTTTACTGCGCTGTTTTGCTATGGAGCAATAAATTGCTGTTTTGTGCATACTATTTAGGTTATTAATGGCAAAATTACAGCGTATGTGGAAGAAAATGTATTTGACGCACTTCAACTATCCATATCTGGTGCAAAGATTGCAATTGTTAAAATTTAGTCTACTGATGAGAGAATAGTTTCTAATTTTACTATTGAGTATTTGAGTAGTTGCTCATTACATGGCTCTTTTAAAGATAAATAAAAGACCGTTAATGCCAATAGTGTACTATTGGCATTAACGGTCTTTTATTTATGACTTTCGAAGATCAAAATTTAACCCTTTTTTTTTGGACTCAATTGTGTTACAATTGCAAATGAATAGTTTTATTTCTTCTGCGAAACAATTCGAAACCCTAACCAATGTCGGGTATTTCCTTTCACATAATGCGATATCGACTTTCACGCCATTCCGGTAAGTAGAATTGGCAATTTTGACCATCGTAGTCCTCTTTCTGGCAGATAAGTGGATAGCAAATATACTTTTAGTGGGGCGACCGAGATGAGATAGTGGTGTTATTATGTGGAAAATGATTTCCTCTTAAATTCTTTTACGTGCTTTTTAGAAGGGTAAAAGTTTCACTAAACTTTTCAGTGCCTCGTTTATTCTGACCTTCATGACTTATTCAACAAGCTATCATCGCCAACGTAAGCAGTTATTTTTGGACAAGCACGCTATCCTAATTATTTTGGATTACTTTGCCGGACGCGTATCAAAATCGTCTACATTTGTTTAAGTTTCTGTCTAATTTCTCTGTCATCGATCATGAAATAAGTCAAACTAGTTTTACTTAATTTGCGGGTAAGTACCCGTAGTACCTCATTTTCAAAGTAACCTTCCAAAATCATGCCTTCTATGTTTTTTTTTTATATAATTTTATCATACTTCAGCTGTGAAGTTCTCTCTTATCTAACAACTTAGATTATATGAATTAACATACACTTGAATCAAGAGCTTATACTGATAAAATGATAAGATTGATCATTTTGTCACAGGTAACAACGTGAAATTGGTAAAATGCACCATTCAGGTTTATTCAATTCTGAAATCAAAATTTTTCCTTTTTTAATACGACTCGCTGTACACAAAACACTAATCGCTATAGAGGAGTACAACATCTATTTTAAAAGTTTTACCACTGTCCCACTTTTTTCCCACTGTTGGGCAAAAGCCTCCTTTCTGTCTCCCAACTAGTTCTATCGCTCGCCAGCCTTTGCCACTGCTCATTGAAGACAACTGACACCGCTGACCATTCAACCACCTCTTTTTCGGTTTCCATAGGTAAAGGTTCACGTGTCTAAAGCTGCGTGTGTGAACTTTCTTGCGCCTTTTGTTTTTAAAATCTATTTACAAAGTCACTGTAATTTAACAATTTGTTAAGTTGCTCCTACAATTGCAAAGTACTTTTGTTTATTTCATGAATCTGCCATATGTTGTACCGTAATTTACTTATCACAAAGGGTTTAGCTATTTTTGTTGGCATATCGTACATGTGTTCGTATGCTTTTAGTGCTATCTCGGATATAGGTCCCATCCGGTCCTTTTACGATTCCAACTGTGCTCTCAGAAATTATGATAGCAGAAATTCTGAGTTCGTTTCAGACTGGCTGGTTTTTGTTTTTCAAAACGTATTTTAAAAATAAATGTACTTTAAACAATGTTTTAATATATTGGAATGAATATGTAATGTAAGCAATTTACAATTTTGTAGTTCTTCATGCGCGAAATTCGATGGTGTGCTAATCATAAACTTGGATTTCGGGATTAGCTTTCTCTTCTAATGAAGTAGACCTCTTCATCTAAATTACAATTAAGGACTCTTCTACCTTAAAATATGATTATCCTCCTACTTGAGGTAATAAATCAAAATTATATTAATAAGAAGCGGCTTAGCAAAACAAAAAAATGTGTAATTACTATGTGGAATGGTATTCTTAAAATTCAGTGGTAAAGGTTATGATATTTTTGTTACAGACAAGTGCCCCTGCGGTGTTCGTGTTTAGGAGACCTACATTCATTCACGTTTTATGAGATTCATGTGAGTATTTGCATGTTTCAGGGCTACAAATATCATTTTTAGTGTTTTAAATAATATTTAACATTTCTAATTTTAAGCTTTTGTTACATTTAGGTACAGGTTTCTCGTGTTAATAATTCTGGGCTTTGGTAAGATAATTTATTTGTAACTTTAATTAAAACATAATTAAATTGCTTCTGATAAAGCCTAATCTTGTTGAAAGTTCCTGTAATTACTCTTATTTACTTAATTCTGTCTCAGTAATTTTCCTGGACAGGCGAATTGGCTATTAAACTTCAGTGAACGGTGTTTCTCAAAATTCTGTCTTATATAAAGTCATGCTTAGTTTTGATAAAAGTTAATTTCTGTTTCATGACAAATAAGACTGGAAAAAATATAACATTATTTAGTCCTTTCACCGCCAAGTTTACAGACAAAACAGAAACAAACGTTATATGTAACAATCACATTAACAGATGATGTGTTAATAAGCGCGTTATAAGATTTCCTAAGGTCTATTGCTTGCATCAAATGAGGTATTTCTTCCATTTTTTTCTCCCAAATAAAACAACCTCAAAAACAGACTTCATCATGAAGTTTCCTGCAGGTGATTATGCGTCTACATGAGCCCGTATCTGGCGTGAGCGCTAAGACAGATGACATTGGATGTACCGGCATTAATCTTGAGCTCGTACTTGCTTAAGATAACTCCGCATGTCGTTAATATGGCTGTTGTTTTTAGATGATGGATGCTAAGCGTAGTGTGTAAATTGTGACTTTGTGAAAGATATATTTTCTAATAAACGGATCTTCGTTTTGAATAAAAACCAATTCGTTCTAAAGTAGTAGATAATAATGTAAAAAAATATCATTGTGGGCCAGGCACTTACGGTCTAGAAGATAGGGATCACAACATGGCATGGTAATTAATTTAAGTAGTTAGTAAAATCCCTTAAGTCTATCATTACAAGTTAGAACCTAATACACTATGTCCAAATCATATAATTTTGTGGTCAAAGATCTAACGCTTCATTGACAAATTGGGTTACCCGGGGTTGAATATTTTGTTTAAAAAAAAAACATTGCAAATGTACTAGCTAAAGTTTCAGATTCACAGAAAATTGCGCATCGGTTACTGCGTTGTTTTCGTCGTATTGTTTCCAAACTTTATACTAGAATCCGGACCAAACAAGAACATATTTCACTATAACGAAATTTTGCACAAAATTCCACCTATTTGTATAGTGGTTTTTATTTTTTAAAACGTTGAATATGTTTATATCGATATTTATCGCTGTAACATTATGTTGAAATAGTTTCAGTCAACGGAACGTCCTGACGGTACTGTTTCGTATGATCTGTTAAAGTTGGTACTCATAATTCTTTGTTTAATTAATCTATTATTATCCTAAATCGGCATTCTATGTGCAATATTGACCGCAACTTCCTTGTGAAACATAAAAACATCATAGATGTTTTCTTTTTTTTCTTTCTCTTCTGGGTAGTTGCTGGGTAGTCACTGCGCAACTCTGGCCATCAAATTTAACTATATTTTGTCGAAATGGATCCACTTTAGACTTCACGTTATCTATCAATTTATTTATATATTTTGCTCACCAGCACTCGCAGATATACTTTGATTTCCATTATACGTGACAAAGCGATTTACCTGTAACATTGTTGAATGACATCACTCAGGTCTAATGTATTCAGAGATGAGAATTGTGGGAGCCTCCACTCCCGTAGGAAATCAAATGCTTATCTCCTGAATATAGTTCTCAACAGACGAATTATGGCTTAAGGTATCTGGTTTTATATACTTCATCCTTGGTCTTAGTTTTTGTTTGTCGACTGATTTAAATATTACAACATTTATAGCACCCTAATTGATTGTAAGCACTCTTTTCCTAGTATGTAATCGGCCCACAGTTAGGACGATTGGTTTTACGGAAACGTGCATTACACACCCTGAACTGAAATAATAATAGGCGGGGCATTTAAATTTTTTTTACCGACAAATTCCTACAACCATGATTCTTATACTTAACATTATTTTGATGTTTTTAGACATCCTTATATAAAAAAAAGAATTTTGATGATCCGATATGAAATGGGAGGGGTAAATAAACTATACTGAATTGCTCGTAAACAAAAAAGTTTACAATAGAGATTACTGTTCACAATTAATTAATAAGACTTCATTTACCTGTAAATAAAAGTTGGCCGGTTTGTAATAAGGCTTTCTAGTCATAAAATGTATTTTTAACGTTATAAATGTCAATATGGTTTTTATTTAATTACAGGAAATCGGGTTCATAAACATGAGTCGTTTTTTAAAATTAAGATTGAATAATTCACATTACGTACGAATATACAATTTTCTCGACTGAAGAATAAAAAAAAAAAATTAAAAGTTAATAAAAAAAAAACTGCTGTAGTCACCCTTATAAAAATTGAGGATATGGTTCATTACAATCGTATACGAATAATATATAAAAGTCACCATTGCTGGATTTTTTGTTTTTGTACAGGATGTTTTTAAAGTATATATATATAAATACTCATTAAAAAATCAATTTTGGATTGTTATTTATTGGTGATTTTTTAAATCAAGCTTTTATTATTCGTAAGGAAACATGTAACAAAAAATCACCCTGGTAGGATTTTTTTGTTTGAAAGTTATAACAATATGAGTCTTATACAAGCGTTTAAAAAAAAACGGCGGTGGTGATTTTTTTTTTACACTTAAATTTGCAGTTGTAATATCATAATCTATGTCGTTTATAAAAATCACCATCGTAGGATTTAATGTGACCACCTCCATACAACTGAAAATTCACAGCCCCCACTATAAGTACAAATATTTTCCTGCAATGGGAATCGAACCAAAGCAGGACCTCGCGTCTGCGGCGGGCTAGCGTATTGACGGGTTACTGTAAGTTTGCCATCAAAAAAGTATATGTAGATTCGTCATCGCCTTTTGCTACGGAAATCGCCTAAAATTTTCTATAAATTCTGTCTATTAACTTCATATTCTAGTTATTTATAGTATCTCGATAAATTCAATAATTTCATTGGTAAATTCATTGCCACTGAGTTTAATTTCCCCTATAACCGACTGCACTGCAAACAGACCAATTACGCATGCTTTTGACTGTGCCCAACATAAACGATGTCAAATACTGTTATTCCAGTAGATGGCCACTTCATGGCATTTTGTACTTGTACATGGCCGCAGGGTATCACTCTGAGTGCAATTAATAGTGCTCTGCTTGCCATTCGTGGACCTCTATTGGAATTTGTGGAGTGCATGTAGTTTGAGAAGCTCCATATGTAGTTTGAGAAACTCCATGCATCTATAATTCTATAGGTAACTTAGTTTGACCTTACGTTAGCCCTTTGCAGGAAAGAATATATTTATCATACATTAGTTTAGTTCAGCATATTCTGGCATTCAAGTGTAACAAAGCAAAGACGAACTGATTTAGCGTTCGGTTTCAGGCAAACCAGGTCTGATTGTATTGTATCGGTGTAGCTTAAATTCTATAAGGGCTTTTCTTGGCAGTCTAATATCGGTAAATTGATGAATATTGAAATTTCTTGGTAATTTATAGCTCCGTCTGCCAAAACACTCGAGTCGAGATTTACCATCTAACGTACGTAATTATTTATACAAGCTTACTTCCAAGGTACGAGGGGCACACCGAAATGATCGGGAATAGAAAAAAATGTGAACATAAAGTAATGATGTGTATTATTATTGTATTTTTAAGTATTCTCCCTTGTGTTTAATACATTTTCCCATTCGATCAGAGCAATTTTTAAAACAGTTATTTCAATCAGAAGTGACGTTGTCAAAATTACTCATTTAAAAGCGTCGACCACTTCTTCTTGGTCTTGGAACCGCTGACCATGCAATAAATCATTGGTTCTAGGGAATGTGAAGTAATCGTTGGGGCTCAGGTTAGGGCTGTACGGAAGATGGTCCATCAACTCCATGCTTTTCTGCTGCAAACAAGAGTTTGCTTTCCGAGCGGTATGGGAGCCTGGATTGTCGTGGTTTAAGATTGTTCGACGTTATGGTATATCTGTACGGAATTCTTTTATAACTTTTGGCAAATAAACTGTTGTTTACCAATCATCCGTAACTATTCTGCATTCCTGTAATGAAATTGCGGCAAACTTAGCCCGTTTTTGAAATGAAAGAAGCAATCATATTCGTAGAAACGCTGCGAGAACGAAAAAATCTCTTGATTTGATCTCCCCTCGAAGGCCCAAACAGCTGATTGTAGCTTTATTTCGGGTTCATACGCATAGATCTAGAATTCGTCACTTGAGATGATGTTAGAAACCGCGTTTGGGTTTTCTCCATCGAACCATTGGAGAGTAAGCAGAGCCCATTTCCCTTGAGTCGCTTTTTGTTCTTCACTCAAATTTGAGATACCCAGCGGGAAATAATTTTTCTTACACCTGACTTTTGAAGTAAAATTGTTTAAATGGCTGTCATACTGGAGCCTAATGTTGTGCGCATCTGCTCGTATGTCACATGTTTGTCTTCTTTTATCATCAGGCGCATAGCAGTGATGTTTTCTTGTATAAGAACTGTTTTTGGCCGACTTTTATAAGGGACAGTACTGAGAGAGGCACGTCCACGCTGGAATTAGCAATACCAGCGGTATATGGTCTTTAGATTAGGTGCATCACATCCATACATAGAAACAAGCTCAGCGAGGTATTATTCTTCTGTAAAACCTCGTCGAAAGTTGTGAAAAATTAAAGCGTGAAAATATTCTGGGTCGGTACCCATTGGTCCCCTGAAATTCGCACCCTGTGCCCATTCGCACCCTCAAATTTTTGAGGTTTCCACTCGTCCCCTGATCTATTATTATTTTTACACGACTGACCAAAAAAGGAGTGTTATGTTTTCAGGGTTCATGTATGTATGTATGTATGTAATTTCTTTATTCCACCATAAGTCCTGAACGGCTTAACAGATTTTGATGTGAGAGGTATTGTTAGATTCCTTGCATAAGCCCGAATGACATAGGCTATGTAAGATGTCAGTCGTGTTTTTTATTTTTAAATAATTAGCTTGTTAAATAATGCATATGTTCCATTCTCTTTATATTTCTCTTATAGCCTGTGGTTTTGCTACAGTCGCGTACTACAGGTATAAATCGTAGTTATAGTAATTTTTATATTTATTTAAAACTAGCTTTTGCCCGCGGCTTCGCCCGCGTGAACTTCCCACGGGAACAGTGCAATTTCCCAGGATGAAAGGTACCCTACGTCCTTCTCAGTACTTCTAACTACGTGGATGATTTCAGGAAGATTGGTTCAGTAGATAAAGCGTGAAGAGGTAACAAACAAACAAACAAACTCACTTTCACATTTACAATATTAGTGAGGATAAAAAAAATCGCGTTGACGTATAATTTTGATTATTTTTTTCCTGAAAGAGAACGTGGATCCGAGTATTCGATATTAATTTCAACTTGATACCTTTAAGCGTTCCTGAAAAAAAAAGTTTGTCAGACAGACGGACAACAAAGTGATCTTAAAAGGGTTCCGTTTTTGCCTTTTGAGGTACGGAATCCTAAAAACAAGCGGTTTCTGTTTTTTTTTCTACTAACAAATGCGGCGGTGGCCGAGTGGTAGGCCGCCCGCCTGTGGCTGCAAAGGTCCCAGGTTCGGATTCAGCCCGTGCTACATGAGTTTGTATACCTACCAATCTGACTCATGTATGTTAGTTTCCATCTACCACCACATGCTTCCGGTGAAGGAAAACATCGTGAGGAAACCTGCACTCTGGTGGATGATTGTCAGCTAGTGTGTGAAATGAAGAAGGCAATGCTAAACCACTCCATTAAAATTGCCAAGATAGTCGTTGTGTGTGTTTCATTCCATATAATGACCACGACCCTCAGTCATGAGGAATACGACTAAAGGAGGAGACTAACAAATACAGGGTAGATGGATGCAAAGCCTATTATTATATAAAAATGTATACACATAGAAGTACTAAGAAGGACACAGGGTACTTATCATTCCGGGAAAAAGCACTGCTCCCATGGGAAATTCACGCGGGTGAAGCCACGGGCAAAAACTAGTTGAATATAAACTAAAAAAAATACTATAAACAGAAGCCAAAAACATGATTTTTGAAATTTTTTCTGTCTCTGTTGTTCGCTTTCCATTAAAAATTACTGAACGGATTTTAATGAAACGTTTTTGTTGTATAGCTATATACAGGCTTAATAGCCTGGTCAACATGTAGGCATAATTTATTTTGAAAACTGGAACACCTGATGAAGAACTATAACAGCAGACCATAAGACAAATAAGAAACAGAGAACAGATAAGAAATATGGAAATAGCTCCTTAGCGAAAGTCGTTTAACTTGATGAGCATTTTCTGTAGACGTATAAAAATCGAAACTATATTATAAAATATAACATGAAAATGGTGCCTTGAAATAGGTTATTCAGCCTATTGGCCACTCGCATTAGCATCATCAGGTATTAGCTACTTCCCGACGGAAAGAGGGCTCATAGGAATAAATCCCAATCGAATCGCTTATTGGTTGGTCGGGGTTCCGTTAATGCCCAGGTCTGATGTTAATAACTGCTAGGCAATTATTAAAATAAAATAAAAATGCACAAAAAAGATATTGACCGATATTAAATAAAATATTGATTGATAGGTATAAGTGGAATATGGCCGGCTGGTGTCGATCGTTTACGACCTATGGACTGATTATTTTTCTTGTTTTCTCGCGTACAAATCAAACCTCGAAGGAAAAACTGCTGATGTCTCAAAAATTTGACATTATATCTTCATGGTAAGGATCATTTAGTCCACGCGAACGAAGTCGCAGGCATCAGCTAGTTTAAATAATATTTTGTAAATTAATTTCGGTACAGTTCTGTTCTCAAATGTACTTTACCATATTATATTTTTATGTAACTTTACCACTTTATATTTTAGATTTTACTACCTATTTGTATTATTTATGGATATGTGGCTAATCTGACTCACATGTGGTGAGTTATATAAGGGTCACCATTAAATTAACTGATTGACCGAAGTACTGTACCTACTATGTTCGGACGAGTACTTGGTAGGTTTATACCAGAAGGGTTGGTAAATGAAACGCGTGTTCACTGTTTAGTGAGTAAAATCAGACTGTCCTTTAATGGATGTTTTAAGTTAAACGTTAACAGTTGTAACGGAACATTGGGTGCGAGTGGGAACTCGTTAAAGCGCCAGTTTAAGGGAGTTTTAAAGTTAAAGGGAGTTTAAAGCGCCAGTTTGCATTTCACCAACATCAACTAAACTCAGTTAAGCTAATCTCGGCTTCAAACCAAAACGTCCGATTTCCGCCGTTTAGCTCGTTTAAACGAGTTTAAACAATAGAAAACAACAATCGAATCGACACAGGTTGAGGTTATAATAATGCGTCAGCCGTCACGTCTTCGTGACAGTTTGGGCAGATGGGTTTATGGGCAGGCGTTTAGTTACTGAAAAAAAATGTTCTAAAAGCGTTGCCGGTATTGTAAATGTCACAAAATATATTCTTTATGTGTAAATAAATATTATATTTAATTTTAGTTGTAATTTCTATTAAATTGTGGCATGGAAATAAATAAATAAATATCAAAAAAATATAAAACAAGACGCATCACAATTTTTTTGACTATGCGTCATACTTCCGTTTCCGTAAACTGCGTTTTCGTAAACGCGATCAAAATAAGCTGGAGAAATCAATTGGTATGTAATCGAGATTAACGAAACCCTTTAATCTCGTTTAGATTAAACTCGGTTTTCATAAACTCGGATTTCGATATGATCGATGAAATCAGCCCTCAATATTCTTGCGTAAGCTCTATTTTTTTATCGACTTGTCAACTTCCAACTGTCAGTGTTCTATTTTCAAATTCATTTTTGTACTTCTTTAAATGGAAATATTTTATTAAAAGACCAGTAATCATGTAGCAATATCTAATTTTATTCTATACTAGCTGTCGCCCGCGGCTTCGCCCGCGTGAGTTTCGCTTAGATGAAAAATCTCTCTTGGAGCTTTTCATCAGATGTTCTAGATCTTCAAATTTTATACGTCAGCAGAAAATGCTCATCAGGTTGAACGATTTTTACTAAGGCGCCATTTCCATATATGTTATAGTGTAGCTGGTCTCTTGGAGCTTTTCATCAGATGTTCCAGATCTTCAATTTTTATACGTCGGCAGAAAATGCTCATCAGGTTGAACGATTTTTGTTAAGGCACCATTTCCATATTACTTATAGTTTAGCTGTTCCGTTATGGTTCTTCATCAGGTGTTCCAGTTTTCAAAATGAATTATAGCCTATATGTTGCCCAGGCTTAATAGCTATACAACAAAAAAAGTTTCATTCAAATCCGTCCAGTAGTTTTTGCGTGAAACGCGTACATACATACAGACAGACAGACAGACAGACAGACAGACAAGAAATTCCAAAAAATTTTTTTTGCTTTCTATTGTTCTTTTTAGGTCTCCCTCTATCCATTTCAGTCAAAAATATTAAATGTACAGACAAAATATTTTTACTGTTTTATTATATGTATCTCTCTTCTCTCTCAGCCGAAAGACGTCCACTGCTGGACAAAGGCCTCCCCCAAGGATTTCCACAACGACCGGTCCTGCGCTGCCCGCATCCATGCGCAACCCGCGACCTTCACCAGGGGGTCCACCGAGTGGGAGGCCTGCCAACACTACGTTTTCCGGTTCGTGGTCGCCACTCGAGAACTTTTCTGCCCCAACGGCTATCTGTTCTGCGAGCTATGTGCCCCGCCCACTGCCACTTAAGTTTGGCGATTCTGCGGGCTATGTCGGTTACTTTAGTTCTCCTACGGAGCTCCTCATTTCTGATTCGATCACGCAGGGAAACTCCGAGCATAGCGCGCTCCATCGCCCTTTGAGTGACCTTGAGCCTTCTTATGAGGCCCATAGTAAGCGACCACGTCTCTGTTCCGTATGTCATTACTGGCAACACACACTGGTCAAAGACCTTAGTCTTGAGACACTGCGGTATTTTGGACGAGAAGATATCGCAAAGCTTCCCAAACGCTGCCCAGCCGAGTTGGATTCGACGGTTGACCTCTTTCTCGAAGTTGGACTTACCTAACTGAACTGTTTGTCCCAGGTATACGTAATTGTCAACAACTTCGAGTGTAGAGTCTCCAACCTTTAGAGGAGTGGGTGCGACACGGATATTAGACATGATTTTCGTCTTATCCATGTTCATTTTTAGACCCACTTGTTGAGAGGCTCTACAGAGGCCATCGAGCATTGTGCCTAGGTCTTCCAAGGTCTCAGCCATGACTACGATATCGTCAGCGAATCGAAGGTGAGTGAGGTACTCGCCGTTGATATTGATACCGAGTCCGCTCCAGTCCAGAAGCTTGAAGACATCTTCCAGGGCGGCGGTGAACAGTTTCGGAGATATAACGTCTCCCTGTCTCACCCCTCGCTTCAACTGGATAGGTTTCGAGCCTTGATCCTGGAGACGGACCGACATGGTGGCGTTTTCGTACAAACACTTCAGCGCTTCGATATATCGATAGTCAATTTGGCACCGTTGGAGAGACTGTAGCACAGCCCAGGTCTCGATCGAATCGAAGGCTTTCTCGTAGTCCACAAACGCCAAGCATAAGGGCTGATTATACTCCTCAGTCTTCTGTATAATCTGCCGCAGCGTATGTAAGTGGTCTACGGTACTAAAGCCTTTTCGGAAACCGGCTTGTTCGGGAGGCTGGAAGTCGTCGAACCTGCGAGCGAGACGATTCGTAATGACTCTCGAAAACAGTTTGTAGACATGGCTCAGAAGTGAGATAGGCCTATAATTCTTCAATAAGGTTTTGTCGCCTTTTTTGAAGAAAAGTACCACCACACTTCTGTGCCATGCCGTAGGCGTTTGTCCCTCGAGTATTGTGCAGAGCAACTACGCTCTGCTGCCAGAAAATGTGGCAGAGAGAATCCGGACAAACGAAGCGGCGGGAAGAATTCTGTACCGGAACTTCACCGGGAAAAAACCACCGGTAAAATTAAGTACCGGGAAAAAATCTCCACGCGGCACCACGTTTGCCCGACTAAAACCTAACTAACTTAACGCAGTCTGCTACCACCGTAGCTTATGAAGGGAGCTACAGGGCCCTATATGATAACCTAACCTATAAATTAACTACAATTGAACACTTACCAAATTAAATCTTCTTTCTCTTCGGATCCAAACTTGAGTGTCTTCGGGAAGGGGGAATTCCTAATCACCCTACCTAACCCTTGAGATCTCAATTCCCCAGGACAACTAAATAGATTTCTTCCCGTAGTTTCACTCGGGAACAGTCAGATGTGAACAGCCAGCCACGTTTCACCTCTCACAAGAAAAAGTCACAATAACAGAGTTTTTCACAAACACAAATTCAATAGTTATTTAACAAACAGGAGATTCACAATTATCACTCAAACTAAACAACAAGCAAAAGACGCGAGACCGCTCCGCGTATTAAAATCAAACCGATATCGCCCTGGACAATGCAATGGCGACCGTCCGCGAGCCATTCGCACGAGCAATGTGAAAACCCCGAACGCCCTCTGGCGGCAGCAATGCGAAACGCCTGCGTTTAGTTTTACCCAATATATTACAAACATCCCCCCGTCCCGGTCTGAGAAGCAGACCGCTAGCTTACTCTACGGGAAGGCGGGCGAGAGAGGTCACACCTCTCCTTAAAATCGAACCGTCGACCAACACCTCAGCCACACGCGGAGTGCCATCTCCGCCAAGAATCAAACGTAATATGCGAGCTCGTCGCCAAAGCAATGAGGGCAAATTTGCCTCTTTTAACAATACTAAATCACCCTCCCTGGGAGGCTCAGTCCTGTCTGTCCACTTCACTCTTTGCTGCAGCAAATGCAAATATTCAAGCGACCAGCGACGCCAAAAGTCCTGGCTCATTTGCTGCAACATTTGAAAACGCGACAACCGATATACGCGTTCATCCTTCCACGGGTATTCGGGCAGGGCATTCAACGGCCCTCCCACCAAAAAATGACCAGGGGTGAGAGCTTCCAAGTCATTTGGATCTGGAGATAGCGGACAGAGAGGACGAGAGTTGAGGACCGCCTCAACTTTACAAAACACTGTGGCCAGCTCTTCAAAAGTTAGAGCCGTTTCTCCGATAATGCGGCGGAGGTGGGTCTTTGCGGATTTCACAGCCGCTTCAAAAATCCCTCCCCAATGGGGGCAACTTGGGGGACTAAACTTCCAGGTTATTCCCCTTTGGGCAGCAATTTGACTTAAACTAGTACAATTTTTATCAATAAACACAGAAACATCCTTAAGATAATTTACAGTTCCTTTATAGTTTGTGCCATTGTCAGACCTAATAAGGGAAGGTAGACCTCGACGCGAAACAAAGCGATCCAACACGGCGATGAAGGCCTCCGTAGTCAGAGCCGATACCACCTCCAAATGGACAGCCTTGGTGGCCAAACAAACAAATACACACAAATAGCCCTTCACAATACGGGCATTACGAAAGGGAGAAGCCTTGATCGAAAAGGGACCGGCAAAATCGGTTCCAACGCCGTCAAACGGTCTCGAAGGTCGGATTCGATCAGCGGGCAAATCACCCATCTGTGGTTGCATCGTGGATGCCTTCAACCTATAACATGCAATACATCGAAACAGAACGCTACGGATTGCTCTTCGGGCAGACAAAATCCAAAACTCGCGTTGCAAAATAGCCAACAAAGCATTGCACCCAGCATGGGCGTTACGAATGTGTCGATCAGACACCAAAAGCTGCACCAAGGGTCCGCCCTTGGGCAACAACAGAGGATGGCGAGTCTCATATGGAAGATCCGCCTTCCGGAGCCTGCCTCCAACCCGAAGAAGCCCATCCGAGTCGATGTACGGGTTCAAACGAGCGACCGCGCCCTTCAACTTAGCGCGTCCGTCGCGCAAAATACGAAGCTCTGACTCAAACCGTCCGGTCTGCACGACACGGACCCAATGCAACAATGCGCTCCGGCGCTCTTCTGCACCTGCAATCGGCTCCAACCGCTTTGCCTGTGGGTTTCTACAATTATGTATGAAACGCTTAATCCAACTGGTAACACCCAGAAGCTTATCCAAGCTGCTATACCGAGCAAGTAGCCAATCCGGCTCCGACGTCGTCTCAGCGACTACAGCATGTACACGGAGCCCAGTCAAACTCAAAGAAGTAACATCTGTCTGACAGACAGGCCAAGAAGTTTCTGATCCCATCAGCCACTCTGGACCCCACCAGAGCGGGTGTGACACCAATTCTGGTGCCGTACAACCTCGGGAAGCACAGTCCGCTGGGTTAAGCTCTCCCGGCACATGTCTCCATGTTATATCAATTCCGATATTCTGGATTTGGGAAACCCTGTTTCCAACAAAAACCTCCAAGGTATGTGGGGCCGCGCGCAACCATGCAAGCGCGACCTGGCTATCCGACCAGGCGAAGATGTCCCGTATCTCGACCGTGGCCGCCAGCTCACTGGCAACGTGATGCAACAATTTAGAAAGAAGGTGAGCTCCACTCAACTCAAGCTTGGGAATAGTCAGCCTAGTCCTGATGGGGGCGACCTTGCTCTTCCCTAACAAAAGCGAGACATTGACCCGGCCATCGGCGTCAACTGTCCGCATATAGACTGACGCGGCGTAGCCTCGCTCCGACGCGTCACAAAAGCCATGCAGGCTGGCTCGATATTTCCCGGGGGCAATATTCGACGAGGCAAGGCAATCCGATTGACTTCCTTAATCGATGAAAACAACTCGAGCCAATCATCCAATGGAGAGCCAAACAGCGGCTCGTCCCACGAGACGCCCAAAGTCCAAAGTCTCTGAAGAAGACACTTTGCAGAGAATATCACTGGACTGATCCAACCGCTTGGATCAAACATACGGGCTATTACGGACAACACCGTTCTCTTAGTCCAGACTTTTGGTATTTCCAAGTCCACTTGGAATGTGAAAATATCGGTTAGCGGCTGGTACTGCATGCCCAGCACCGCTATCCTGTTGGGATCATCCACATCCTCAAACAGGTGAGGGTTCTGTTGGTGATCCTCCGGGATCCCTTCTAGAACTTTAGGCTCATTAGACAACCACTTACGTAGCTCGTAGCCACCTGTCTTCAATATTTCAATCAATTCATCCCGCAGTAGGAGGGCCTCCTCAATACTTTGGGCTCCGGTGCACACGTCATCAACATACAAGTCACGTGACAGCACGGAAGCCCCACGGGGAAAGCGGATCCGTTCCCGCTCTGCCAATTCAAGCAATGATCTGATGGCGATATAGGGACTAGATTTCAAACCATAGGTGTTTGTATTGAGTTCATACACCGTCACAGGATCCTCAGGGCGCTCACGCCAGAGTATCAACTGGAATCGCCTGTCCTCAGGATGTATGACTGTCTGGCGGAACATCATCCGGATGTCCGCGCCAAAAACCACTTGATGTCTTCTAAAGTTCAAGATGATGTCAATTATGTCCCTATGCAATTTGGGACCTGAATGCAAACATAGATTCAACGAAACTCCGTTCGAAGTGGGTGCGGACCCATCAAAGACAGTCCGCAACTTGCCCGTTGAGGCCTTCACCACCGCGTGGTGGGGCAAAAAATAATGCTCAGTTGAGCTCCAATCAACTCGAGCCGGAGACATGTGACCCAAATCCTCGTACTCGCGCATAAATTCAATATATTTATCGCGAAGTACGTGGTCACGCTGCATACGTCGCTCCATGGACAGCAGTCGTTTCTCCGCAAGCGCCCTACTTTGCCCTAGGCTAGGACGAGAGGCAACAAAGGGTAACCTAGTTACAAACCGACCGGAGGGCAACCTCTCCGTGGTCGATCGAAAAAGGGCTTCGCACTCAGCGTGTTCCGGATCCATCCTGGAACTCATAGGTGGCTCCTCCACCTCCCAAAACCTTTGCATGGTCTTGGCCAAGGACGCAGATGCGACAACCGGTGGCTCCTCCGCGGTGCCATTATCAAACACAGGGCCCATCAGGGCAAAACCAAAAATCGTAGACACTGCCATCAGTGAAGACGAACCCAGAGCCTTCTGTGTACCCAACAAAATCCAACCCAATACGTCCGAGCCCAGGAGCAAGTCCACTGGGCCGGGATGAAAGACAAAGGGGTCGGCCAAATCCAGACCCGAAACCAAAGACAACACACCCGGCGGTATGTCTGTCGAGGGGTGCCAACCCGCAATGGTATCCATTACCATAGCCGAAGTCGTGATCCTCATTGTGGAGGACTTCAGCGAAGAAAAGGTGACAAGTGTCTGGCCCGTCAGACACTTCACTTGTATGCCACCAACTCCAAGAAGTGGCACAGGCGAGTCTTCCACGACTAAACCTAACTGGCGTGCCACTCGAGTGGTAACCAAACTGCTTTGAGCCCCTGAGTCCAACAGAGCTCTCAAATTAATGGCTTCTCCCCACGACCCCATACGCGGACCACCGCGGTAGGGAGCAGAACCGTCCGCGGCTCTGTCCCAGCAAGGGAGCAAGCTAGTTACGGGCTCCCCACTCTCTCCAAACCAGGGGCGCGCCACTGACCCGGATAATATGGCGGGCGAGTGCACATCCCCATCTGAGGGGGCATAACCCGCGGCCCGGCCATACATATGGTACGGCGGGTGGTACTCCAGCCGTGGGTACTCGTGCAGCGGCGGAGAAAACCGCTGCGGCTGCATGTGTTGGGCATTGGTAACCCGCGTGGAGGGTGTCCCCACTCTCACGTCCGGTCTAGGGCCCCCGCCCATGGGGGCCCTATCCGGGGCCTGGCCAGCTACATACTGGCCATGACCTTGGGGCGCGTGGTCCCGGTCCGCCAAGACCCGCGCAGGTACGCGACCCCCTCCCGAGGGGGGTGCGACGAGCGAAGCCGCGTCCTCCGTCCGGTGGTGGAGGGCTTCGCGCAGGAGCGCCCCCGCCCATAGGGGACCCCTGCCTCAACATCCGGGTGCCATCCCCGTTGCGGTTCATGCAAAGCATCGCGTGGTGCCGCCCACGGCATGCACTGCATGGTATGGCACTGGGACAGTCACGTGCATAGTGACCGCCCAAACAATAAAAGCAAAGTTCATGCCGCTTTGCCATGCGGCGCCTATCTTGTACTGGCAGTCTCTGCCAGTCCCTGCATTGTAGCAGGCTGTGGCCCATCCGGCCACATTGCAGGCAGTCCGCGTCCCTCGCGACTGCTGCCGTGTGCGCAACCCGCACACCAGCTCCACGCGGTGGCGGTTGCCGTCCCTGTTGGGGCCTACGTTCAGGCGCTCTGGATGGCGCTGAGTCCGTCATGGTATTCTCAGCCGCCCGTGCCTCAAACTCCAAAAACTTCACCAAGTCAGTGAATGTTGGTAGGGTGGTGCTATCCCGCTCCGCATTTTCGCGCTCAAACCGCGAGCGGATGTCATTGGGTAATTTGCCCAATACAATGTGCACCAACAAAAAAGACCATTGGTCCACCGGCAGCCCCAGTGTGCGGAGCGCGTTACAGGCCACTGTAACGGGCGTGAGCAACTGCAGGCGCAACTGTGCCCTGTTGGCCACCTTGGGCAGGGCCATCAACTGTGCGGCGTGCGCATCCGCTAACAAACGTAAGTTTTGGTAGCGGGAGTTCAATAACTCCCAAGCCGTATCGTACTGGTCGTCCTCCACCCGGAGGTGCTGGATGAGCGACCGCGCTTCATCCTCAAGAGTGGAGAGGAGGTAGGCCATCTTCTGGGCCTTCGACAAATCCTGTCGTGCTACGACCAGGGACTCAAACATATTTTTATATGCTACCCACTCCTCCATCCTACCCCCAAAGTGGGACAGCTGAAGGGTGGGGAGCCGACCAGTAACCGCTGGTCCTTCCTGTCTAACAGGTGTGCGAGGGCTGGTCCGCCAGCCTGTCTCGCCCTTATTGCGGTCACCGCCTCCGCGATATCATCGTGCAGACTCAGGATCTGGTCCATGTCCGCCATGTGACCTGCGTAGGCCTCCGGGGTAAGATCGGCTTCGGTAAGCGCCGCCATGGCCGCTTCCGCGCTAATCAATCGTGAGTGGAGGTGATCCGCTCTTAGCAGTATGGCGCCCTCCCTGTCCTTCCGGGACAGGAGTCCTCCGGCCGTCACAAACCATCTCAATTCGTTGGCGAGTGTCGCCCTAGCATTGGAGGCCTTCGCCATCGCGTCAAGTCACAAACAAAAAATAACAAAAGGTAAATAAAAAACAACAAAATCAAGCAACTACACGAAGAACCGCGGTAGGTATGAGAATGGCACAAACCCGGAACGCACGGTACAAACCGCAAACAAATACAAAAAAGGTTACAAATATTCTTATACAAACAAACTAAGAAAAATCTAATAATTTTTACAAACAATTAATTATTTTTTACAAACGAACAAATAGAGGGTAGATAAACTACGCTCTGCTACCAGAAAATGTGCAGAGCAACTACGCTCTGCTGCCAGAAAATGTGGCAGAGAGAATCCGGACAAACGAAGCGGCGGGAAGAATTCTGTACCGGAACTTCACCGGGAAAAAACCACCGGTAAAATTAAGTACCGGGAAAAAATCTCCACGCGGCACCACGTTTGCCCGACTAAAACCTAACTAACTTAACGCAGTCTGCTACCACCGTAGCTTATGAAGGGAGCTACAGGGCCCTATATGATAACCTAACCTATAAATTAACTACAATTGAACACTTACCAAATTAAATCTTCTTTCTCTTCGGATCCAAACTTGAGTGTCTTCGGGAAGGGGGAATTCCTAATCACCCTACCTAACCCTTGAGATCTCAATTCCCCAGGACAACTAAATAGATTTCTTCCCGTAGTTTCACTCGGGAACAGTCAGATGTGAACAGCCAGCCACGTTTCACCTCTCACAAGAAAAAGTCACAATAACAGAGTTTTTCACAAACACAAATTCAATAGTTATTTAACAAACAGGAGATTCACAATTATCACTCAAACTAAACAACAAGCAAAAGACGCGAGACCGCTCCGCGTATTAAAATCAAACCGATATCGCCCTGGACAATGCAATGGCGACCGTCCGCGAGCCATTCGCACGAGCAATGTGAAAACCCCGAACGCCCTCTGGCGGCAGCAATGCGAAACGCCTGCGTTTAGTTTTACCCAATATATTACAAACAAGTATGACGGAATCGAATAGCTTCTGAAGAGCTTTTAATACCGGTGTTCCACCTGCTTTCAGAAGCTCAGCCGTGATTCCATCATCACCCGGTGCCTTATTGTTTTTTAACTGTTTGAGAGCCATTCTAATCTCGTATAGGCTGACGTCCGGGATATCTTCGGTGTAGTGTCGGGTCAATCTGGCTCTTGGATTTTTGGCCAGATTACTGACAGGTGCGCGTACGCTGGTGTATAATTGTCCGTAGAACTTCTCAACCTCTTCCAACAGCTCTGGCTTCGACGAAATGATTCTGCCATCCTCAGTCTTTAGCTTGGTCAGTTGGCTTTGACCAACAGACAGATCCCTTGCAAACACTTTTGAGCCCTTATTTCGCTTAATCGCCTCTTCAATACGGTCAGTATTGAATTGGCGTAAATCGCGCGTTAGGGACTTGGAGATCTGTCTGTTTAGACGTCGATACTGAGCAGCATCGTCAGAGGACTGCAGAACCAAGTTTCGTCTTTCTTCCATGAGTTTGTTGGTGAGGTCCGAGATCTTTTTGGTTCCTTTTGAACAGCGGGTTTTGAAGGCCTTAGACCCAGCTGTTTGGACAATTTGCACAAACCTGTCATTATAATCGTCCAGATTTTCGCAGTCTCCCAGGCATTCGAAGCGATTCTGCAACTCGAGCTGAAAGCTCTCGGGGTTTTGGAGCTGGATAGGCGCTGGTCGGAGCGTAGACTTCATCAGTCGACACCTTTCGAGTTTTATTCTAAGATTCAATGTGCCTCTTACCAATCGGTGATCGCTTCCTGTTTTTACGGTATTGATCACAGAGACATCATTGAATATGTGCCTCTTCGTCGACAAGATGAAGTCAATCTCATTTTTTGTAACGCCATTAGGATGCAACCATGTCCACTTTCGCTGTTTTGGCTTTTTGAAGAAGGAGTTCATCATAAAGAGGCCCTCCTTCTCCATAAAGCCGGCCAGCAGATGACCACGTGCATTCCTCGTTCCATATCCAAAATTCCCCACTCTCAGCTCATCATCGCTTCGTTTGCCCAGTTTCGCGTTAAAGTCCCCCATCACAACGGTATAGTGGGCCTGGGAGCTATGTATGGCTCTAGAAATATCCTCATACATAGTCTCTACCTCGTCGTCGGAGCGATATGAGGGCGGTGCGTATACTTGTATTACCTTCAACGAATACCGTTTGGTGATTCTGAGTACAAGGTACGCTACCCTCGCCGAAACACTCTCGAACTGGACCACGTTGTTGACGAGGGACCTGTGGACGATAAACCCGACACCACCCTGGGACAGTTGGTCGCCCTCCCGGAAATAGAGCAGGTTTCCGGATTTGAGGATCATGGTGTCCTCCCCCTCTCTTCGGACTTCACATAATCCTACAATATCCCATCGTAACCTGCTCAATTCTTCCTCCAGTTCAGCGAGTTTCTCGTCGGTCCGCAGTGTGCACGTGTTGTAAGTTGCCAGGGCCAAGGGTCGTCGGGGTTGGTAGCCTGGCATCTGCCGGGGATTCTTAGCACCCCCTGCCCCGCCGTTACCGTGACCGCTACCAGAGTCCGGGATAGCGGGGCCGCCGGGGACTAGGGGCCGTGTTGTGGGTGTATCAGCCATTGGGGGGTTTTGCCGTAATCGCCACGCTTGGCAGGCGGGTTGGCGATCGCAGTGTGATGTCATAGTACGCGGAAAAATGCTGCTGCCCATCCTCCGGTGTTTTAGATCCCTTAGTCGCCTCTTACGACACCCACGGGAAGAGATGGGTTGGTGCTATTCTAGGGCCACACCACAGGCCCTATATGTATAGATGAAGCTAAAGTATTCTATTCCCGATCATTTCGGTGTGTCCCTCGTATAGTCGGGGGTAGTGATGTGCCGCCGAGAAATTTCCTGTTTCCGAATATTTCTTCCCTTGAAAATTTCCGAAAATTCTCAGAAATTTCTCGGGTTTTTAGGAAAATTTTCCGTTCTCGAGAATATTTCCGAGAAATTTCCAGGAAACTTCCCGCTATTTGTTCGAAAATTTCGGAATAGTCCGGGTCTGATAAACCTGACCTGATATAGAATTCAGTTAGTTAGGGGGTCAGTTACTGCACCCAACTGTACATGTACTATGTATGTAATTATTTTCGGGCCAAATCTTGCAGGCAGAATAAGATACGTACGCTTGTCCTCCAGAGTTGAAATTTTACGTGGCTCAGTTCTTATGACATTGTTATAATGATAAGCATTATCTGATGGTGCACCCAGAATCAACAAGGGACCTTCTCAACGGTTAACTTCACCAATATGATTTTTTTCAGGATCTCCCTGGTGACAGCTTGTGCCAAAAAATTATAAAAAATAAAATTAAAATTTATATTCTGAAATCAGTAATAATTTTTCAAGGTTGGTCCATAATTCTAGCAAATAACTTAAAATTTTGCCCAAGAATAGTTATGACAGTTTAAGGGTACTTCAGAGCATCTGATGAAGGCAAGGTAAACGACATCATTTGATCAAAATTCCAGTTGTTAAATGAAAGTTTGTCTTTGGGGAGGTACGAAGTTAAATAGCTGAGGTTTGCAAGTCTTTGTCATTATATTATTAAGTTAGGCTATTTGTTGAACCGTTCTAAAACTTGAAGCAGTAAGAATAGCATTAGAATTTATAATTTTTTTATAGATGTTCTCCGCTGTAATTACCTAACTTTTTAAAATGGCTTTTTTGTTTGTAGATAAATGTTGTTGTTTTGAAAACGTTATACTAGAGCAACTTATAGATATCGCCCTTGTGCATTTAGAAATTTTTCTAACTTTACGCATTCCCTCAACACTTTACTTCAAAATTTACGAGGCTACAAAAACATTATTATAATAGGTGATATCAATATTGATATCTCTCCTACTCGAATAGACGAAGATAATGATGATTATTTAAATGTGTTGGCTATGCACGGTATTCTCCCAGCTCATACCCTCCCCACCCGGGGCCCAAGTTGTCTCGACCACATTAATCTCAAATCGCCGTGTTCTGCCAACGCATTTGTAATTCAGTCCACCATAACGGATCACCACTAAATTTTATTATCGTTAAACTACAAAAAGCAATTCTCACCAATTACTCCCCCCGTACGCGTCGATCATCGGAATTTGTCTTTAGCTCTAGAAAAAACTGATTTCTCTCCTATTATTACATCCACAGATCCAGAATTTGCGACCAATTTTCTAATCTCCTCTCTTCAGTCCATCATTGCCAAACACTCAACTGTAGCTACCCCCTCACGACGTCATAGAATATTAAAACCTTGGATCACCCCCGGTCTCCTGAGATGCATAAGGAACAGAAACAATCTGTATAAAAAAGTTAAAAAATTCCCAGATAATGAAATTTTTATCGTAACCTACTCTAGATATAAAACTTTCTGTAACTCTATTATTAAATCAATTAAAAGAAATTACGAAAAGGAGCTGCTGAAAAAGGCTGGCAACAACCCTAAGACTTTGTGGAAAGCAATTCGAGACGTTACTAACTCTTCCAAAACCATCTCTTCAGCTAACAACCTTCTTACATGTAGATCTTCCGTTAAGAACTCATTAGATCATGTAAATTCATATTTTGTCAACGCCGGGAAATCACTTGCAGAAGCCTCATTGCTTCAAAATTCTACCTGTGTTAATAATTCCCCTCGCTCTTCAAGCCCCTCGACTATTCCTTCCACAAGCAATTCTCTTGTCCTCTTAGATCCTACCAACGAGGAAGTTGAAAGTATAATCAACTCACTAAATGAAGACTGTGCTGTTGGCTGGGATAACATATCAACAACTGTTATTAAGCGAAATAAGAAAATTTTAACTCCCGTTATTACACATATTTGCACTATATCTATGACCGCTGGGGTTTTCCCCTCAGCCTTCAAAAAAGCCTTGGTTCACCCTATTTATAAATCTGGAGAGCGAAACCTTCCTAATAGCTATCGTCCAATTTCTATCTTGCCTGTCCTCTCCAAGGTCCTGGAAAAGCTAATTAACAAACGCCTTATGTCGTTTTTGGAGTCTCATTCTATACTTGCCCCTAATCAACATGGATTTCGCACTCGAAGATCCACCAATGGTGCCGTCCACGAACTCACTGACTTTGTTGCCCGTAACTTGGACGTAGGGAGGAAATGTTTATGTATATCATTGGATTTTGCCAAAGCATTTGATACCGTTTATGCTCCAAAACTGCTAAATAAACTGAAAGCAATCGGTGTACGTGGTAACCAACTTAAATTGTTTGAAAGCTATCTATCAGGTCGCTCCCAAACAGTCGTAGTGAACAAGCAATTTAGTTCAGATCTACCAATTCAGTACGGCGTACCCCAAGGGAGCATTTTAGGTCCCACCCTCTTCTTGGTGTATATAAACGACCTCTTTTATCTGCGTATACCAAACTCCAAAATTATCTCATATGCTGATGATACGGCCTTGCTCTTTTCTTCCAATTCCTGGGACAATACATATCAAAGCGCACAATACGGCCTTGATATTGTTTCAAACTGGTTTCGTAGCAATTTGCTTACTCTAAATGTTAAAAAAACCCAACTAATTAACTTTTCCATTTATAACCTAAAGTCACAAAAAGAAACTCTTGGAAAGCTATCTATCATTGCCCACTCTTACCCCAATGATGACAAATCGCACTGTAACTGTCCTTTACATTCTCCCGATTCTATCAAATACCTAGGAATTATAATCGACAAAAATCTTAACTTTCAATCACACCTTAATATCACTGCAAATAGAGTCCGTAAACTGATCTACATTTTCAAACGTTTGCGTCATGTAGCCCCCCAAACATTGTTAAAATGACGTATTTTGCTTTAGGTCAGTCTCTGTTAACCTATTGCATAGTTGCATGGGGAGGTGCTTGTAAAACAGCTCTAATAAAACTTGAAAGAGCTCAGAGAGCCCTCTTAAAGGTGTACCTTCAAGCCCTTCCTTTATCGAACTCAAGATCTGTATCAATATTGCGAGGTGCTCACTGTTCGACAGCTATACATTTTATCCGTGGTTCTACAACAACATCGCTCCACTCAATATGATCCAAACCACATTAGACGCAATCGTCTTGTTGCCGCTTCTTCCCTTTTTAAAATCGAATTTGCGCACCGCTTCTTCTGCTTCATGGGCCCTTTTCTTTACAATACTTTTCATTCCAAACTTTCGATTTTACCCCTCCTTAAATATTCCTGCAAGCAAACTGTTTCAATATACCTAAAATCTCTCAATTATAGCGATACTGAAAACCTTCTATCCCCTCTCAAATAGTAGCCCCCCCCTTGAATCCTAAAATATATCCGTTGCCTAAAAATAGACCTAATTAAACTAACCTAACTAACCTACTCATAGTTTTAAGATGATTATTATTAGTATATATTACTGGCTTACTGTTATTACTTCTTTATCTTTTTCCCTACCGTATAATAATTGTTAATTAGCTTACCTACACTGCTCTCAAATTATTGTATACCAAATGCTTAGATTACGTCCAGGAAGGAGAGCTCTGGAGAACTGTAATACAGGCCCTGCCTACATCAGTCTCCAGTCTCCCCAATCTGACTAATGTCTTTATGTTCTTACCTTTTTGAGACTGTCAACATTGTAAGATTGTGTGGAGAACAATAAATAAATTTTTAATTTAATTTAATTTAACTATTTTCTGTGTATAAACCAAAATTTTCATTTGTTAAAAGTGTTCACGCACGCTATTTTGCACGCCTCATAATGCGTAGCGTGCAAAAGTAGGTTTTCAGATTAAGTAGAAACAACTCTTTGTGGCGGTAATGATGACAAATTCGCAATGAATTTGGGTAGATCAGGATTTTGATAAAGTGTACACCGTATTAAAAATAATAAGTACCCATTCAAAATTTCTGACATCGATATTACGGAGCCCGGGGCTGATTGAGATAGGATTTCGTATTACATGAAAATTTCCGAAATGTCCTCCAAATTCTGTATAAAGCCCCAAGGTCAAAGAGATTCGATTCTGTTTAGGTATTGTCAGCCAGTCTACAGATCGATTGAATTTGTAATTGTATTGTAACTTGGTAAACTGCGTTAGCCTTCACAATCAGTGACAGACTGAAATGTGGGTACACATTGCTGATAATAACGATGTTTAAAAGGTAAAATAAAACTTATTTTTTAAGCCTTTATTGCTGAAGCTATTTACACAATTTGTAAACAAAAACAAAATTTTCATTATAATTACAACGGATTTCCCAGTTTAGTGTTAGCGTGTCGTGAGACACATAGGCCTCTTCCAGCTCATCTCATTCCATCCTATCCATGGTTGTCCTTGTCCAATTAAGTTTTCCTATCTTCCTTATGTCGTCTACCTATCTTTTTATTTGCCTCCCTTTTCTTCTTTTTCCATCTGGCGGTTGCCACTTATTATTCTCGTGCATTTCGACTAATGAAAAATGAAACTTTTCAACACACTTGCTCGTAAAGTGGGTCTTATTATATCGAATTTAGGCCCAGAATGCCATATATTACGAAGGTATTACGAATATATTACGGAGGTGTTTTGTAATAAAAATTACCATACTGCGCTATACAAAAGATAGTAATGCAAGTAATAGTTTATTGCCTCCAAAATCAAACGTAAGTATTTGGCGGCATACGAATGTTTTATAAAGTGGAGGAATGACAAACGGGCGCAATCGTTTTCCGATAATTAGATGTTAGGACCATATTATTTTTTTTTACTCACAAGTGTGTTGAAAAACGTCGTACGATACACGTGTGCATTTGGTCATTACGCACACTCGGCTTTATTAGCGCGCTCGCCTTCGGCTCGCGCGCCAATATCGCCTCATGTGCGTAATGACCAACTTTGCACACTTGTTTCGTAATGTACTATTATAATACATGTCAATTCAGGAGCAATTCCGGATAATTTATTAGTTGCCTTGTGTTTCAGTAACTTCATACTAGGGTAATTCAAAGAATTGTTTGAAACCCATGAATAGTAATAAGATTAGTTTCCAAAAGAAAAGTTCCCCAGAGAAAAGAAACGTACTTATAACATTTCCGATTCACATCGCTATTATCAATTATAACACAAAGAAACCTGTGAACTGTGAAAGAATGTTATCAGTGGACAATCATCGGTTTCGGATCGGGAAGGGGAGGAATGTCGTGGTCGTGGCAATTACATCGGGTGCCGAATGACCTATCAGAATTTTACGGACGTAGGGCTGCGGTTTCATAGCTAATAGTTATGTTATATAGCGCATTTGACGAAAAGCGGGAATCCACTACCAAGCTTCAGAGACCCTCCAGAAAGGTGTATCTTCAAAGTTTAGGTACGAAGACCACCGCTGGATCCCAAGAGGAGTTCCTAACTGTGCCACAGCATCGACTTGAGTCAGAACGCGGTGTCAACGCGAAAAAAAAAAGCCCTCGCTTGTATGTTTGTTTCGATTTCGTAGGACTTCCCCGAGAGTGAATTTTCTGTGCGTTAGTATTGTTGTATAGTATTGCGGTTTCACAGCTATTTGATTAGTAATTCTGAGATTTTGGGGAAACACACGGAACCATTTCCAAGCTTTGTGTCAATGTTTATAATTCATTAATTGACCACTGTGGCTTTCATTATTATTTCAGTGGGACATAGTGTGGGCGTTAACGACCCCGATATCTCTTAAATGTAGAACGATTTTCCGAACAATTTTACGGTCACAAAAATCGCTTAATATAACCACTTGCGTCATAAAAGAGTTTCCTGTCGCCTCTTCTCACGGAGGGGTCCCGATTCCCTTCATTATGACCGCGATGTCTTAGCAATTTTAAAGACACCTTTTAAGGGCACTTGGGGTTGCTATTTTTGGTAACATTACGATCGATAGCCTTTGTTCTGATTGTATTTCGTCGCATAACACCAGACACCATCGTCGATGACGAGGATCTCGTCAGCCGTCTCGATCCTCTGGCTCTGCGTAGGGATGTCGCATCCTTGTGCATTCTTTACCGAATGTATCATGGGGAGTGCTCTGATGAATTGTTCGACGTAATACCTGCCGCAGAATTTCACCACCGTACCATCCGTCACAGGCTTAAGTTTTATCCATACCATCTGGATGACTGGCTGTCAACCACCGTACGTTTTAAAAGACACTTCGTGCCACGTACGACCAAACTGTGGAACCAACTTCCTGCGGCGGTATTCCCGAACCGATACGACATTGGAACCTTCAAAAAACGAGTCTACATCTTCTTGAAAGGCCGGCAACACTCTTGTGATACCCCTGGTGTTACAGTAGTCCATGGGCAGCGGTGATCGCTTACCATCAGTTGACCCGCTTGCTCGTTTGCCGCCCTATGTTATAAAAAAAAAAAAAAGACACGCAAAATGCATAGCTGAAAAAAATTACTACAAAAAGTTTTGTTATGTCTTGCCTAGTTATGAGGCTGAAAACATATTCTCATTATTGTGTTTATCCATCTACTTTATAATGTTTTTTCTTGCAAATACTTTTTTTTTTATCATATAACAGATCATAATGACAACTCTTTCAAGATTTCGTTACAGCGCTCTATAAAACATACAAAAGCCGCAAAATCACGGTTTCAGTTATTGTATTGTTACGTTTCAAATATAAAAGGATATTTAGTTTCATTTTATCAAGCAGAACTTCTAATAAATTCCCAAAAATTGAGTTTTTTTAGGTTCATGTATTTTTGAGTTTTGGTCTATGCGTTTCTATCAATCTGCTGCTAATTTTTCGGGCCAATGTGTGACTACGTTTTTGTGTTCGCTCTCTGGGCCCCCAGGATTATTTATTATCGGTTGTTCCAAAATAGCAGATGTTTTTTATTTTATTTACTCGTTTACTCGATCGACCCGATTCGAATCGTAAATAATCATCGCAATCGACTGTATATTCCATATTTTATTCATGCCATATCGTCTGGAGTACTCTGACGTTTTTTGATCGGAAAATATTTTATGGCATGATATGAAGAATGATGTGAAATGGAGAAAAATATGGTGGTAATAGCAGTAGTTTGAATTTTAAGATGGCTTTTAGTTTGTAGACGGATTTATACTTTATGGATAAACTGTTTGTTCCTGATTTTTTGATTGAGGTAGACTTTACGAAAATGTTGATGTACTTGGTTTTACAATATTGTAATAGACTATCCTTCGTTATAATTTTGTGATAGAATATCTCTGACGACTTGCTTGTCACCCATTCAACTTGGCAATTCACTTGAATGCGCATGATACGATAATCTGATACTTTTCAGATTTAGTAAAATCTTTATGTCCAGTGGGTTTCCATGGGAATGGACTTGTACGGCTTCTGATGTGGTTCATTTTGCGGTCGTGCAAATGAAAAAATGCGATGATTTCTGCTCATAAAAGTAAATCCTCTAATATATAGAAATTCATCGTTCGTTTTTGGTAGAAACATGAACAAAACATTTATTTACTTTGTAATACTGTCAACAGACAGGTATATCGACACCATAAAATTCCAAGAAGCCGCGAGAAGTGGCCATTCTTGTTTTACTTTTGCGGGAAAATAAAAGCGAACCCCTCAACAAAGCATATAGGGGGTGAAACGGGTGACAGCTGACTAATACGCCCTCGACGTAAATACAATTCACCCCAATTTTCGTGTGCTTACAACTGGCGAGGACTTTTATCATGGTCAGATAAGTTTTTCTATGCCTTTTATATGGGTGTTTATCGGTTACAGAGAGGATGAGAAATGACGGTTTTATAGATTTTATGGGGAGACGTTTGTCTTGCCATCCAGATTTGTGGCTTGGTTTGTTTCATTCAAATAGGTCGTATTGACCCTGATATATTATTAACTATTGTTTTGTTCGATATTCTGTACTGTACTAGTGGGAAAGTTGGGAAGCCTATTATGGTCATCGCGAATATTTCGCACTTCAATCATCAAGTTGTGATGCGTCCAACGTCCGAACTCCAAAGGTTGCGCTGGACGTTGATTGATATAGGTGTATTAATACAGGCTTTCTATTTTAAATGACCATTGAAAAAGCAGTTAAATGTATTAAATTTTGTTTTTTATTTAGTTTCTGATACTTGGATTCAACAGTTTCCAGATAATAATGAAACTTTACAAGAGCCAACCAAGTAAGTGCGGAAAACCGAGCATAAACAAAGGAGTTCGCAAATGACCCCTCTTTTAGTTCGGGTGCGGAAATTTCGAGTTTATCAAGTGTCGGTTGACTCACTCAAGTTTCTTTAAACGATGTTCATTTGTTGTTGAAAACAGAGATGATTTTAAATTTCGTTTTTGATCAATAACCGACGAAATGCTTTTAATGCTTTTGCTCTATAAGCTCCTAGCTCGCTCATTTGCAAAGTGCTCATTCTGCTTAACATGCTCATTATGGGTCAAACTCAATAAGAAAAAAAAAAAATTTTTGCATCGTCTTTTATTGCCCCAGGTAGATTTTGTTGCGATAAAAGCATGACAAAAATATACAAAAATGTCATGTTCGTTTTGCTGTTACCCGTTGAGGACTTCCCAATTTCCCATTGAAAGAATTTTTAGGCGCAACAATTTGTAAAAGGGAATTTTAATTTTAAAAAGCTTGTCTTCATTTCTAACACCTTCTTGCTTCCGAGTTCCCATAATTCTCAAAGACACTATCGATGGAAGTCTCCATAAATTCTCCTTGAAGGTAAAATAAAGTTATAGAGTTAACTGAGACCAGAGCCGGTGACACCTCGGGCTCCAGGCCTTCTGATAAATGAATTTTATAGTGCTCCGGTTTCTTGGGAAATTGCAGCTGCATTGAATTTAATTTCTTCAATACAAATTGCATTGGCAGCGGTGCTCGGTGGCTGTGTGTAGACTGTAGATGTGGATTCTTCTGTACGAGTAGATGGTGCGAGTGTTAGTAAATGTGGCATAGACATAAAGTTAAATACACTTCAGTAAAGGGATAGTGACTCAAATGTAAAACGAAAAGTCCAGATAGTTGACTAAACATCAGCTTAGTTTTTTCGAAATTTCTACGAAATTATATGCCGTGTAATGTAATATAGGAGCGTTAGAATGCCAATACAATTCGAATCAGAAATCGGAAACGTTGAACTTCCACTACACGCTCAGATCCACACCATTCGTTGACTACCTGACCCAACGAAATATCCTGTTTCATCTCACTAAACAACACCAGAGAGTCCGGTGACTTTACGAATAACCTATTTTCTTTCAAATTAAACATCTAATATCGTGTTAAATTGCGTATTTGTTCCTGGCCCATTCAATTTTCCGCTCTCACTTGGCATCTGAGATATTTTGAAATTTCCCACATTAATTTTTCGCCTTCATCTCGTCAAATGAAAAAAATATCGATGCCGCCGTATCGTGACTTCAGACTAGGGCACAGCTTTTTGTTAAAAATAAATATTGTGCGACTTTCATTTCACCCTTTACGCTCCGTATCACACGGGTGTTATAAAGTTACAGATATTTTAAAATTTGTTCGCCCTTATTTTCTGTTGATAGACGTGATATGAAATTCAAATTAAATAACATAACAATCAGTTGCAAATTTTGAGAATATGAAATAAACTTTTTATCATTAACTTTTACTTTATTTTTTTAATCCTCGATCCATTATTTGTTTTTACTCTGAGTAAAGTTTAAAAATCATTTAATTTATCCTTATTGCTTAACCTAGAGAAACTGGTTTTCTAATCCGAGTTCTTTCGATATCATTATAACCTTTTTGAGTTGGTAAAAATGATATTGGTATTAAATACTGTTTGTCCAAGGCAAATTACGATTCAGCGAAACTTATCTGTTTTTATTACTCTGGATTGGAGAGGGGAACAGTTCTAAAGGTAATTGTGCACAGTAATCTGGTTACACAGGGCTGTGTCCGGCGTCATTTATACTTATACAGAACCAGTGACTTATCATTCCTGGACTGATGACTGTCAAATTAAGAAATTCCACTGTATTATAACATATCACCGACTGCTAGATATTTGTCTCCCGCTTTTTAAAGAATCACAACATGTTTAATGTTTTTTTGTGGTAATGATATAACATTAATCGTAAACATCGATCGGTGCCCGACGAGAAACTCCTCAACTGCCAACAGCACGGATGTTAACTGAACAATCTTGAAGCATATTTTGAGGAGGGTCGAGCCTCTTTATGAAGGAATTAACAAATATGGTGTTTTTTTATGGCAGTGATCAAGTATTATTACAATTTGTGCATTCTTAGCTGGTACATATGATGGTTCCTTAAAGTGGATCGGCAGAGAATATTGTGTCAAAAGATATCATTCTATCCAGCGAAAATGCTGTATAGAGATCAATGCAATGGACCCTTCCAACTCCACCCTTCCTTGTGGAATTGGTGAGTTTAATTGCGATTCCAGGCATATTTCTACGTAATCAAAGTCTAATTTGCATTGACAGCGCCTCCTCCCAAATTCAATTGCCTTTATTTTTAATTTTTCTCAGCCGTCCCGCGTTCCATTTTGTCAAGTTTTCGTTTGATTGCCTTTATAATTTTGTTTCTGTTTTCGAACCTACGCTCTGTTTATTTTTCAAGAGGTCATGATATTGTTATTAATCCCAAAAAAAATAGATATTCAAATTGGATAAACATATTTTCATTTCATTTTGCTTGTGTTCGAGAGCTCAGTAAGATATTTATTGTTTTTAAATTTATCTTTTCCATTATTCTGAAAGTTTTTTCCCTGGCGATGGGTTCTACGTTTGTGCAGAGGAAAGCACCCTTGTTACACGACTGACTAAAAAAGGAGTGTTATGTTTTCAGGGTTCATGTATGTATGTATATGTAAGTTTCTTTATTCCACCATAAGTCCTGAACGGAAAATCTGTTAGATTTTGATGTGAGAGGTATTTTTAGATTCCTTGCATTCCTCCGAGTGACATAGGCTATATGACGTCATCATAAAAACAAAATGGCGGATTATATACCTATGCGATAAATAGCAGACCAAAAAAATTTAATTTGATCAATCTTATCGAGTGGAGTATCAAATTGAAGGGCTTTAAAAGGCGATTTCAAAAATGTATATAACTTATATGTTTGTATGTACTTTTTGAGTAAAAACATGTCAGTCGTGTTTTTTATTTTTAATAATTAGCTTGTTCTCTTTCATAAATCTCTGAAGCAAGTTGTAACCAACCACGACTTCGTGCAATGAAAAATAAATTGTGTAACTTTCAATCTTCAATGTCTATTCATAAAATGTCACGCATTATAAATCATACATGGTATTCTAAATTAATTTGTGAATGACATGAAAAAGCTACTTATAAACAAATGTGCCACAAACTTAATAAAAAAGTTAATCTTAAATCTTTCCGTTAACATAGTAGGAATGTTTGTTCCGTCAGTATTCCTAGCTTTATTTGTCGTGTCTCTGATACCGTCTCGCAGTACTGCATTAGCAAAACAGACTTGCACTCTAATTGCATATTCAAACGCAATGTTCAGTTGCACTTTGTTTGTGTGGCTCGCCGGTGTAAAGTGAGAGTTTATACGACGAACTATCTCTTACAGTTTTATTCTTTTTAGTTGTATCCTAGGGATCCATTCTGTGTGGGTATAATGGGACAGGTAGATAGCCTGTCTGAGTGTGGCTATCCTATGCAAATTTTTTTTAAATCTTAAAAATTGTTCCAAAGATTAGCGCGTTAAAACAAGAACGAGACACTTCACTTTAGAAGGGTTTTCGGTGTGTTTGTCGAATATTTGACATTTTTGTTGCTATTGTTTAATAACAAAACAAAAAAAAGTGTCAAAACATTCACACATATCACAATGATTTGATTGTGGTGTATTTACAAATTACTTTTCAAAAAACGTTCTAAATTATTATTGGCTTTTTGATTCATATTTTCCATCATACTTGTTTTTAGCTGTATAACTTTTTAGCTACCATCTATCGTATTGTCACAATTAATCAATTTTGATTATTTGTTTCTTCTGTTACTTTTCAGCACAGAAATATTGTACTGAGGCTTGGCTGTGTTTTATTATAATAAATTATTCGTTAAATTTAATCTATTTACTATTAATACAACCTTCGTAGTTATGTCGTGGTTCACTGTGCTGTTTTGGCGATTGTCAGCCCATGTTATTTATTGCTAATTAACATTCGATTGTGATCAGAATGTTATTGAATTAATCAGGTATACCGAGGGAATAACAATTAACTTTTGTCTAGATTTAACTTTTTTCAAGTTACAGTTCAGAAGGTCGTCTCCGAAGTGCCTTACGTGCTGGACGTGACACGTGAAACCACGTGATTTGTGCTTGTGTGTATTCCTACCGAATACACACAAGCACAAAACCGCATCCAACCTCAACTCACGGGTCGATTAGACAGTTACACACCACTCCGAACGATCGTCGATCATCCAATCACAGGAATCTCAGAAAATTTTACACACACAACTGCATTTTTCGACAGCTTGTCATCTGCTTTTGACAACGAAAGATACGGAAAAGCGAGCACTTTCAATGATATTTTTCCGTCAGCTCAAGATAGCGCGGAGCAACTACGTGCAGCAAACGAACCTTCATTCTTGGCCTATGATTGGTTGTTTCAATTACTAAATTGAAAAATATTGTATGTAATCGAGAACAGCCAACTAATACGTCACGTCTAATATGTTTATATCATTGAGTTAGGTACGTTATTAGACGTTATAGAATATCTATTTTTGGATTTTTGAGCATCTCAGATGCATGCAATTAGTACTATATATCTGATTTCTATATGAGAGTACTTTATATAGAATATCAATAAATAAAGGCATTGTTCTCAAGCTTTTGTCAATCTAGTAGCACTTTCTAGCGCCTGACTATAATAATGCGTGGAGAAAGTACATAATTTAAATAAAATAGCCTATAGTGCCTAACAAGTGGCTGATCCATAATCTTGATCACTACACAGAAAGAATATAATAAATCAAATATTATCGTAGGAAAGGCTTACGTGCATTTGCTTTCAATGCACAATATTTTGTACTTTTATCATAGTTACATAGTAGGTTTCTTAAATAAATAACAAGTTATATTTTACATATATTTATTTACTAAAAACATGATGTATATATACAGTAAATAGGTATAAGTGTATACATCTCTTGTTACGCAGAATAGTCAAAGCCTTTTCCTTCTCTTTTTAGACCATAATTAGGAGATAAATCAGTTCTTGAATCTTGTAATTTTTTGAATCAAGCAATGGTTTAATGTTACATCGAGCTTTTGATTCCATCTGTGCATTCCACCTTGAAATAGAGCTATATTTGTTTATTTTTATCTTTTATAAATGTACTAGGTAAAATGTAGGTAAATAACCAATTACATTAACATATTTTGCTACTTGAAAATGTTTTGGGTTAAATGTATTTTATGACATATTATCAAGCTTGGATATATTTTATTTTAGAGTATTTTATGTCTGTGGTCAAATCACGTCAGTCAAATGTGGCAACCTCTTTAAAAAAATTACCAAGCATTACAAATGAAATAAGTTGTAGGTTTGTCAATTTTGTCCAGAGAATATACTAATCCAATACTACGTACCTTCCTAAATCCTAACTAATCCTAATCCTATCCTAACTAATATTATAAATGCGAAAGTGAGTTTGTTTGTTAATTATTTGTTTGTTTGTTACCTCTTCACGCTTTATCTACTGAACCAATCTTCCTGAAATATCGCATAGGTACACATAGTTCGAAAATCTAAGAAGGATATATGGTACCTTTCGTTCCGGGAAAAAGCACTGTTCCCGTGGGAAATCACGCGGGCGAAGCGGCGTACAAAAGCTAGTATATAATATAATTCAAATAAATATTACTTGCTTTTTTTGGCATTTATAATTTACTAGCTTTTGCCCGCGGCTTCGCCTGCGTGAATTTCCCACGGGAACAGTGCTCCCAGGATGAAAGGTACCATGTCTTTCTGGTCCTACCGGTCTTCTAACTATATGTATGCGAAGTTTCAGGAAAATTGATCAGGTAAATAAAGCGTAAAGAGGTAACAAACAAATAAACAAATTAACTTTCGCATTTATAATATTAGTTAAAAGTTAGATAAGCTAGTTAGAAGAAAAAAACTGTTAGAGTACATAGAATGCAAAATTCAATAAAAGTGTTACCGGGCAGCAGCGAAAAATGTTTATAAAAAATTGGATTTATATTTTTCGGACTTGGGGACATTTATACAATAATTTTGCGCTTTTCCTGAAATTTAGGGTAAACATCATTGTGTCTTCCTTGAAAATTTAATGTATTTTTTTGTAGATGATATTTTATTTCCAGCCATGAATATTTCACGAATCAAAGTCTTTAACGATAAATACCGGTTGCAATCTCTCCAAACTAGAATTTTCAATAGAGTATTTTCTTTTTACAAAAAGCAGACAACCATAAACTTATTATACCGGTAGCACCACAGAAACAATTTTTTTATATATATTTCTGTGGGTAGCACAGACTTAAATTATTATTAAAGAGTACTTTATCTAAAAAATAAATATCTCTGTGACCGCTAGGTATTTTATAACTAATATATGAATATTACTGGTATTGTATAACTAATTATGTTACCCATGGGGGTACAATATAATAACTTTATGGATACCCGGATTCCCGCCTGCGGAAGTCCTTGTTGCTCGAAGTATAGTATCGCACATTATCTATGATATTATGTAGAAAAAAATCTGTGGTAGAAAACGCGCATAGTCATTTTGTAACTCTTCTTTTGATCTTTATGTACCTACATTGATTATATTGATTGTTATATTTATAATTGTTTGTGAAAAGCTTAAAAATTGTTGTAGATATTTTTATTTCTGTGGAGTTAGAGTTAGATACATTCTTATTCGTTCCATGGTTGATACTATACAAGGACTTTCGCGTTTAGTCTGTGTTGCTCTATGATAGATACCTATAAAATGTATAAAACTTCTTTGGTAGGAACCTACTTTATCATTTTATTTTAGTTTTCTTGACATATTTTTGATGGATTGACTCTTGACACCTTCACTGTTGCCAGCTGTTAATATTTACCCCTTAGTATTAAATAATAATGAGTAAGTACAATTCATAAATAGGTAACACAGAACATTTTATACAAATTGTTGTGGTATAGCGGTCAACACGGCAAACCGCGACTTTCTAGTCGCAATAAATAAAAAAATAAAAAAATGTAATTATTTTCACAAACTTTTTCTGGTAATAAAATTGTACTTGTTTTTGAAAAAAAGCACATATTCAATATTTTATCTAATCTGAAAAAACGATGTGAGTTTAAACGAAAGATACCTCACGATAACCCGAATCGAACATTCTCAAATTAACTCCCTCAATTTCTGGTAAATCTGAATAGGGAATCACTTAAATATACAATTTCATATTTCACTCGGCATATAAAACTATTCTCATAAAGCCATATTGCGGCAAAGATTTCATAAAGCAAAATTATAATTTAATTTTACTTGAATCATATACACAGATTACCCCGGACTTCAGGAAATGATAATGTAGGTACCTATCTTAAAATTTTAACATATTTCTCTAAAAATTGAGCTTATCGGCAAATGCCGGTTAATTACTCATGCAATCCCTACACAGTTTGCCAATATATTTTTTTTTGTATTGTCTATACATTCCAAATGTTTTTTATAATAGTGTGTGTGGACGGATACACACACATCTAATCATTGTATGTGTACATGGTGTGTATCCATCCATCTGTGAAACGAAGTACGTGCCTGAACTGTCAAAACCCAATGGTGGACGACCCCCTGGTCTCATAAAAAAATTAACCGATTTAGAAATGTGAAGTGTCCTTATCATTCTGACTTTATCCGAGATAACGTGGTCAAATTACATCTCCAACAGTGAAGAAATGTTGTCTCGTGGATTAGAAAATCTGATAGTAGCACCATGTGTGGATTTGTAATCAAAATTAGTATTTGTTTGACTGAGTAATAATGTGTAGGGCTAGCTAACCCATCTCCAATATTGGCCAAATTGTCTAGTAATTCTGCATAAACGCAGCTGCAACAATGCATTTTGTTTGTCGACTTTGATGAACTCGCTCGTTCATTTACTTCGGTTAATTTGTCTAATGAGCTGCAGTTCGCTTTTCAAGCTATATCCACCTTCATGACACTGAATATTAGAGTGTTTACCGCATACACGTTGACAGAGAAGTGAATAAACACTGAACGGTGTGCGATATTAATTTATTAGTACCTGGTCATCGGTTGGGTCCATAGTTAGCTCAGTTCCGCGAAAACTGCTATAATTTCTGATAAAGTGCTTTTATTAGATCTAAGCTATCTATGGCCATTGAAATAGGGAGAAATTTTGAAATGAAATGACTAACTTACATGAAATATGATTAAAGATTGACTAATTTTATTAAGTGTAAGTAAGTAGTGTAGATATAGGATATAGGCAGGTGCTATTTCCTGGTGGCTGGGGTTCCTCTCTCTCTTTAGTCGTATTTCCTCATGACTGAGGGTCGTGGTCATTATATGGAATGAAACACACTCTCATGGCAATTTTTAATGGAGTGGTTTGCCATTGCCTTCTCCATTTCACACACTAGCTGATAATCATCAACCAGAGTGCAGGTTTCCTCACGATGTTTTCCTTCACCGGAAGCAAGTGGTGGTCGATGAAAACTAACATGAGTCAGATTGGTATACAAACTCATGTAGCCCGGGCAGGATTCGAACCTGGGATTTTGTATCCACAGGCGGGCGCCCTACCCCTCGGCCACCACCGCACCAAGGGGTTCCTACTGCTCTTCAAGTAAAGTAATTTTTACACTCAGTGTGTATTTGGAGATATTTTCATTGCCATCAAGAAGAGAAGTGTAGTCAAGTTACTATTTATTTATAGCACATGTCATTGTAGAGTTCCATCGCTCACACAAAGAAACGTCCAAAAATATCCCTTTTCCTGAAATATCCTGTTCCCAAAAGTCCCTGTTCTGAAATATCTACCCTAAAATATCTGGGATACAAATGACATTCCAAAAAAATCCGATGAACGTTGTGAACCTGAACGAATAAAAGCAGAAAGAGGCCACGTAACCAAACGCGTTTTATTTTTGGTTCCTTTATATTTTTAAATTCATCTAATAAACTCATGAATATTATTCAAAAGTATCTGGTAATCTAATCATCCAATAAGAAGAGTTCAATGTCGTAAATATCAGATAAACTTTGCATACACACCAACAATTGGATAAATCTCAATTTTCGCTCTGAAACGGACGAGTGCGAAATTGTTTTTCATTTTTGTTCAGCGTTGTGCCTACTCCACCATGATGCTAAATCCTTTCACATCTGTCCGAGCTAGATAAAACTGCTCTTGTGCCTTTCATTTGTTTTAGAGCCATTGTGCTGGTTTTCTTTCTTTGCTGTTTTGACGTGTGCTTTTGGTGCTGCTGCTTTAGATTTAGCTTTCACATGAAAAGGATTTAGAGTTTCAAATACAAATATTTCATATGCTTTCTGTTACAATAGTGAAATATAAATCATTTGATTGTCTTATTCCTGTGACAAAATAATCTACAAATGATTTCAACTGTCCTATTACCCTTTTTCATTAACTTTGAAGCAGACCTTATTCCCTTTTATAATCTACATTAAAAAATATCTCAAATTCACATGCGAAGTTTCGGTTATAAATTTAAATACTCCGCTCCAACTACTAAAAACTCCTCAGTGAAACGTAGTCAGCCAACTATGTACGCCCACTATCACTGTCAAGCGGAAAAGTGCATCGGTTCTTCCGGAAGTAGTCCTTTTCAAGACGCCCATTTTAAGCCCTATTGAAATCCATCAGGTTGTAACTGGACATTTTGAGAGGTCCAGGTATTTGCCCGTAGCTGCCGTGAAGCGAGCTTGATAATCGGGTTAAGGAGCTCCGCACACGACGACATACTTAGTAAACTTTCTCACGGGCTGTCGTCGGCTCGTACTCGTTGTAATTTGTTCCCGGGACTTATTAAATTCATGAGGTATGCGTCGCCAATGTCGGTCGTGGTGCAAGGCAGAGTTTGAAGCGAATCTATGTAGGTCAGATTTATCGTGAAATTAAAATATTAATCGTCATCTTTTTAACTTTCCCCACCGTTTGTAGTTGTTCGGCAACAGAATCCAACAAAAAATCCGGAAAAGCGATCACACTTTTGCAGCTTTTACAGCATTTTACTAATGACAGTATTAACAATTTCACGTATTGATCGCTATTCTAATAAAGTAGCCTTAAATAGTCCTGGAAATGACTACATCTTAATCCTTACAAAAAATACCGCTATATATATATATAGCGGTATTTTTTGTAAGGATAACATAATATAATACCGCATAACATAATTTGAATTCTTATGAATTTCACGAAAAGATTGCCCTTGAAAAATATTTGTTTATAGTTTAAGAAACAGGTACGAGTAGATTACATTATTTTCTTTATTACACAATGTCGTCGCTTCCCGTCTGTGCCTTAATTTAGGCGGCAATAAATCAGCCAAGACTCCACACGGCAGATAGACTTGTGGCGTTGCGTTGCCAAGTTGCCAACTCTTCGTCGCTCATGCAAATTCGTGTTTGCCGCCAGCCTTTTTAATGACTCTAAACTTTGGACGGATTTGGAAGACGTGACATGCATTCGTAAGTTATTAGCAGGGATTGTTTGTTGCTCGAGTTTTATAATCGATTTGATTTTGAATTAATTAATGTAATTAATAGTGATATGACAGATGAGCTAGACTGTTTTCATACTTTTTATATTTGACTAATTACCTCAATTATGAAATTCCTGGCTCTGAATATAAAAAGTTAAAAATGTCTACGGATTTTGATAAGGTTTTCAATATTATACGCTTTTGGAAGAACACTACTGCAGGAGTCCACTGGATGGGACTCTTGGTGCGGACCAAAAGCCCCATTCAGTGGTCGTTCAATATCTCCATAAGGGACGTAGACCGTCTGGTATATTCATATGAAACAAAGTAAACTTGTAAAGCCTCTACAAGGTAGCTATAGCTTGGGCTCCTCAAGTAACGCTACAAAGGTCATTTACATTTATGGTCGAGGCTTTGCAGACGCCGCATCCCTCCGATCACGCCCTGGAGGGCACTCCGAGGGTATATTTGCAATGTGTCAAGATTACTTTGTAAAAATTGCACGTCCGGGTGCAACGGTATTATCTGTTACTGTTAAAATTCTCCGTGAGAAAAGAAAAAAGTCTCGTTTTTTTCCAAGTTATGGAGCTGTATGTTTTGTTTTAAAGCGTTCAGGATTAAAAGTACTTTTAAGTAAAATTTTAATGTATTATCCTATGTTCATTATGAAACTTATAAGCGTTATAGATTAATGATGCGGTAAGTACTTAATATCTACTGGGTTTGGATACAGGGATCGGGTATTCGAGTTTCTGAGATACGAGTCTTTCCTCTCCTTATAACAAAAAACAGGAAAACAGAATTTTACAGAATCGATGTTTCACACTCTGAATCCATACATCCTCAATGGACAGTTTCCCTCGTTTATAGGGCTCCGGCAAATAAAGCCAATGCAGTACATCCATCTTCCCGGGCCTTCGGACGAACGCGTGGAAATAAAATCTATGGCCAGTATACGTACAATGTGGCGATTGATTTTGTTGTTTTACACCGACCTTTAGGTATATCACTCAGAGTAGAAGTAAATACAGAGACTTATTATGTCCTAACCTAAATCACGAAAAATTTGACACCAATCATGTGGATTTTGATCGCTACGTGAAGAATAAAATGTATTGCACACGCTGTTCAAAATTTTACCAATCAATCCTTATCAGAAGTAAAAAATATCCGTCCTAACTTTACTTTTACTCTCCACGGGTTTGGATTTTAGCAGAATTGTAAAGAGTCTTCTTTCTCTATGAAGATCTTTAATTTAATCCCACTTTTGGTATTTCATATCAGAATTTTCTATTTTGCATGATCCATAAACTTAAAATATTAGAGGTATTTTATACGGAACAAAATTCATCTGGTGCATTCCCCCGCTAAAGCTAAAAAGGAATGCATGAGGCAAACGATCGCCGAAGTGCATATTCAAACGAACGTAGAGCATAGCGTGGTTATAACCAAGCTATTAGTGTTTGATATTTGATAGCACTATACCAGACACTCACAGAAGTAACAGCGTAGGGTAATATCTTTTGTTACACTATTGTTTAGATCTTGTATTGGTCAATATGGTAACAAAATGGCTCAACCCACTTTTTTCTCCCTTATCATTCTTGGCAATTTCTGATTTCATTTCAATCCTAGCTTCTATATCCTTAACCCATAACTTGTTAAAAAAATGCTTATCTGTATTTTGCCCCGGTATAGGTATTTATATAATCACGCCTATTTCTCGCCGAGGTAGGCAGACGCTATGGATTTACACTAGCAATCAAAATCAAGGTTTCTGTAAGGGTCTATTTTTATCGATCTCATTTTCCTGCCACATTTCTTTATTTGCGTATCTAATGGCGTCAAATTGCTAGCAGTAAAGTTGGTCAGCACTAATTGCAGGTAGGACCCGTGTAATCAATTAACGAGCGAATGCATGGAAAGGAACGCAATTAGACCAGCCGTGAAAGCTATTTGCTGAAACTTTCAGTGTAACAGACACGTCTGATAGTGCGAGTTTTATGACTCTTAATTCTATAGTAATAAGGCTCGATCGTGTCTTAAAGATTTGATAGAAGATTGAGGTAAACATAGCTTAGATAATTAGTTTTTCATATTAACGGTAGAACTGACTTGAAGTCTTTGGCTTCTTCTCCTTTTACTGTGCTTTGGGGATGATTGATTAACCAAAACTGTGAGAAAAAGAATTTCATTTGACTTCCTTTTTTCGGATTCGTCTTTTAAAGTGAGTTCATAATAGAGCTTTTTCTTCTAGCCTTACCTCACTGGCCCTGAGCTTATTAACAGCCGGTTCGACGAGGCACCGAGTTGAAGACAGGAATGGGACGACAACACCCCAAAGAATGTTGAAGTTAACGTGGATTCGACATCCAAATTACCTTGGTTCTCGCTACCCTGTAGACTCTGGTGCCAGCTCAACAGGTCAAGGACCAGATGCGGTCGAAGCCGAGAGTACATGCACAAGTTTGGATGGAGAGACTCGTCAGTGTGCGATTGCGGAACTGTTCAAGACATAGACCACATCATCAGCACTTGCCCTCTCACTAAATATATCGGTGACCCAGCAGACTTGTTCACCCTTAATAACGACGCTATCCAATGGTGCTGAATCCATTGGATAGCGTCGTTATTAAGGGTGAATTGACACCCTCCTTATATAAATATTTTGAACGACTGAAATAACATGCCATACGAATAAATTATAAATAAATGGAGCTTCTAAACTTATTTAATTTAGTATCCGATTTTTACCTGAGAACACTTCAAAAATATGTTAAATAATTGATAAAATTAAAAAAAAATTTCAGTACATTACGTCACATTCATCGTAATAAAATAACATCAAGGGAAATTAATTCCCCAGGATTTGTTATAATATCTTCATGTTTAAAATTCTAACTGAGTATAAATTCAAAATTTGCATACACATGTCCCTATATTTGTCGAGGACCCGGACGAAACCACAAAAGCGTAATATCATAAAACAGGAAAGGATAGAAGTATAACTTTCCGTTTCGTCAATCTAAGATTTTTGTTCTGTAATTTACCTGAATTATTAGGTATTCTTCTAAACCACAACTTCATTCTGGTACTAGGCCTTTGAAATAATTTATATTGTCTGAAAACCAAACCTTGAATTTACTTTAAAAACTTCCGGAATGTTATTATCAAATACAACAGGATCTAATAAAACTTAGTTGAAATCGAAATCACCATTTGTCGGAATTGTGGCTGGTCCATAGTCAGCATGATGTTGGTTATCAAGTGAGAATTCTGTAATACCCTTGTTTTCCTACGGTAGTAATCCGGTTAACCGGGTTGGCGCGTTGCCGCCGCCGAGCGATGCCTGCTGGTGACAGCGCGGTGAAAAAGGATTGCATACAGCTTCTATGTGAAATATCAAACATATTCAAATGATGACACGACCCGAATATCAATATTGCCCGTTTGATTTGGTGGTTTAAGCTACTGTGTTATTTATATCTTTTCAGTTTTTATCCCCATTGTTTATGCCTTTACGGCTGAGATGTTGAGTGCAAAAAAATTAAATAAAAAAATCAACTGACTTGAGGACCTTTTATTTTTTGAAGTTTCTGTTTAATTATTGTAATTTTCCAGCAATTGCTTTTAGAGTGTGCTTAAATTACTGTCGTCTGCTCCGCATTTCGTAGACAAAACAGCATCGTTCCGAGTCGCCGGGATCCTCTAATACCATGGTCTACTCGTAAGAGCGCAGCTTATAACTTTATGTTTATTGAAAATAGCAAAAGCGTTTCTGTTAACAGCCCGATTTAAAGACGGGTGGGTAAAACCGCAATCGTAATCCGGTTGAATGTCTGTCTGACCGGATATGACAGCCGGGTCATTTCACTTGTGCCGCCAAATATGGTTTTTATCCTTTGATAACACAAGTATACGACTGAAAATTAGTCAGTGTGAAACTAAGTCATATATTTTGCAAATAAAAATGGGAATAGGTCAGAAAGATAGTGGTGATGCTGCTGGTACTTATATCATTTGTAATATAACAAATTAAGTCCAATTTTTAGAACTTTTAGTCAACGCTCAGACTAAACCCTAAAAAGATGAAATATTAGGATTAAACATGAATGCAAACGCCAGGCTACGTGAAATCCTCTCTGTATGAAAGCCTCTGGCAAAAGCTGGTGGGAATACAAATTCCAATTTCACTTCCGTCACTACAAACACTGCAAAAAAGTGTAGCGGAAGTAACAAGTCTGGACATAAAATCCCTGTTAGAAGTTTTAAACTGGATTCTGGAGATAATTTCCGAGATTGGTTGCACTGTGGCGACGGCCGCCGGCGTAAGAAGGCTTTGCAGGCTGTTTACTAACCGAGTAACGGCTTAGATTTTGAAATTCCATTAGAAACTCCGGTTTTTTAAACTTTTCAACTCAAATTAGGCTTCTTTTTAAAGGCTGTCGTCGATTTTTGCAGTTGGCACATTCAGTCGTACACCTGAAAGAAGCATGACCCTGTCTTTCCAAAGAAATATATATTTTCCTGGTTTTTCTATAGCTTCATCTGAGGCCGACGTCAGTTCATAGTGGGAGCAGGTATAAGAGCGCTGAGGTCAAGACAATTGATAGACTATTTACTTATCGTACACTTACATCCGAACAAAGTGCAGATAAAACAGCATATGAAGCAGTAAACACAAGTTCAGCTTTTACAAAAGCCGTAGCTACAGATAGCGCTCTATTATCGACCGACTGCCGGCTTATAATTTCTAAGATTAGTTCGCAGTCCACCACAATATGACGGGCGAGAGCACTAACCTGATTTCACTTTAATTCTGCAATGATTATCTAACATTCTGTACTGTATAGAATAGTATATAATTTGTATCTCTGCTGGCAATGTTACTGGCAGGTTGAGAGTCTTACTTTTTTTTTTGGCATTGTAGAACAAAGATATATTGGTTCTACGAAATTTCATAAAGATGGGTTGAAACCCTAAGCAAAACTTAAAACAAATTTAGTTAAGAAGTTAAGTATCTAAAAATCATTTTAAAATGGCAAAAATTTGAAAGACTATATTGATTTACCTAATTACTTATTCCAAAAAAAAAAACGCATAATATTGGAAATATATGTTTGTGAATGAAATTTGAATAGAACTATGAAAAATCAATAGTAGAAATCATTATTCTTTGCCCAGAAGTGAGATAGAAAAAGGCCTATAAAACGCTTTTAGAAATCATGTAATTAGTAGCTAAGCTCCTATGACACGTCTTAGCAATCTCCAGCCATCAGGCGTACACTATCGATACAGCTTATCCTCGAGATTACAGTCTAATCTGCAGTGCACTCCACAACATGGCGGTAGCCTTTAATTCTGCGCTGATTGTCCTGTAATACTCTTCGGTTGGAATTATTGGAGATAATAATTATCTCTCTGAAGTCGAGATTTATTAAGCTCTACTTAATAGTTTTGGTTTATAATACACCTGGTCTTATAATATCATTAAGAGTAGCTTCGTGTCCTGAAATTGTTTAGATTACTAACATAACAAAGACTTCTTAGCTTTTCTCAAATAAAAAATCAAGTGTCGAAAAATAATCCATATGCCATTCACACCGTGAGTGGTGGGAATTCTCCGTAGCGTCATTCGACGCAAACCCCGAAAGTAGATTACAGTATAGAATTTAATGTTTTAAATTATTATTTACTTATTGAATTGCTCTATTTCATCGCAAAATCTTGTAGTGTGTGTGTGTAGAATGGAGAGTTCAATCTTGGTTCAATCGTACTAATTTTACAATTAATTATGGGACTGGTCACTGTTACTACTGGTAGTACTAGGGATATAGGTTGTATAATTTCTACTACCAGTTGAACTACCAAGTAGTGACTACATTTCCGTAGTGGCAGAATCATGTAGAATCATGCAATTATTAAGTTAGTTAGTTAGTAGACTGTCATCATATTCCTTAGCTTATCCCATCAACCGGGGTCGGCGTAATAAGATAGTTAGTTCATTAGACTGTAAGTCGCATTTATTTTGGAATCAGACAGAATAAAAATCGTCAACCTTGTTTCGTTAAATACTTTTTTTTTTACGTAAGGTTAGCGAAGTTCTCTTTTTCTTTGCATTTATTCCGTTTTGTGTTTTAATTTAGGTGTCCCCGAGGGTCAGTGGTTGTCATCCGTTGAATATTTATAATACAATTTCCTGACTTTTCTTTGGGTGACACAACAGGCACTTCTTTCATTTGCAGAGACAGCCCATGTTTAGGGTGAGCGTAAAAGGGAGACAATTGTAAATATTATTAAGATACATTTCCGAGGAAATTCCATTTTGTAATTGTAAAATATCTACCTAAAACAATTAGGGACAGTTACAAATTGATATTGGTGTAATTTAAGTATTATTTAAATAAAGTATCAAACATTTATTTTACTGACCGCTAAGACCATAAAGATGAAAGGCATAACGTTGATAAAAGAGACGAATATAATAAAGTATTATTGAATAGTATCCATCCAACATCACATTCCATATACATATATATCACTTGATATATATGTATATGTTTATGTGTATGTGTATGTATATGTAGATGTATATGTATATGGAAAGTGATGTTGGATGGATACTATTCAATACATAGGAAGAGAAAGACTAAATGTGAAGATATTGAAAACATGGAGATAGAGGTTTCTGGAAAACGTAAAAGTGTGTCGATAATAAACGAAAACGAGACATAGGTCAAATCATGTCTTGCCAAAATTGAGCTATTTCAATGGTTTCATTTGTAGCTGTCATCAGAGCTCAAGTGCAGTGCTATACAACGAAATAAATAAAGAAGGAAGATGATGTTGAAATAGAGGTTACGTTTGCTTTGCGAATACGCCATTGCACTTAGGCTTATTCATGAACAAACATTGGTACGTGTTAACGTATCTCCAGACAGTTTTATGTGTACAATGACCATTACGACGTGACATTCCGTCCTGAAAGCTTGGGGTGTGGATCGTGCACCTTTAACTACACTTTCATGAAGTATACGTATCATTTCATTCGTTGTTTAATCAATATACGAATCCTAATTGACTAAATACTCTTGTTTATTCTCATGTTTATTGATAATTTTTGGTTATTAACCATTACACATATCAACCACCAAAACAGGGGATCCTAGAAAACTCAATTAGTATGATTGTTCCGAAATTGGAGTTCTTCTCAAATATCTTCATAGATATCTTTTTTCTCGTCAATTTAGCGAATAAACTATAATTTTCAAATCATATTTCTCCAAGCTACAAACTACTAGCATTTAAGATCGACACTGCTAAAGAAGAAACTCCGAAACTCAATGTGCAGCTTGAAAATAAGCACAATACAAACATCCCACATATAACGTCGGTGAAAGCGAACAGCATTTCCCGATTCGTGCCTTACCCGATAAATTGTATCGGTCATAAATCTGAGGGCCAATACCACGTGACCTGTAAAACTACCCGCTCTAATGAAACTTTCTCATGAACCTTGCTTTTTTTTCGTTCCCTGGGGTTTCAGTTACGTAGGAAATTCGTTTGACTAGCTTGAAAGTAAAGTTTCATACTTTTGATTAAACTAAAGTTACTGGTGTATGACTGACGTACATAGGTGATATTGAAGAAATAAAATGTATGATTTATAGGGCCAAGAAAAGACAACATTTCTGACGTTGAATTTTCTTCTGTCTGTTCTGTACGCTCATCACCCAAAAAAGATTAATGAAATTTAATGTGTTTTTAACAGTTGTATTGCTGAAACTCTAATTTAAAAATTGGTGCCACTCTGGCTTCATATTAGAACCTGAGGTAAATTAACATGTAATTAGTAAATAACATGCGGACGAAGTCGCAAGCAAGAGCTACTATTCGGATGACTATGAACTGCCTGAAAAATCGGATACCATACCAGTATTTTCAGAAGCAAGATGTAACTAAGAATAATATAATCTATCTACTCCAGAATAGTATAGGCATAGCATATAGTTTCACTCAAGCGAATAACTCTTAGCTCGTAAAACTAGTGGCTATGCAAGTGACGTTAACACTTATGTATGTACCTCGGATAGCCCATAAACTGTAAGCACTTCATAGGCATTGGTCGTAGTCGGAGAGCCAGTGCATTTAACCAGCAAGGTTGGTACTTAGTGGTTTTCCATCGCCTCCATCATTTTCATTCAATAAATTTCTTTTGAATGACTATTACTGACTTTTAAAAACTGATTTAATGTTTCTTTTTTCAGGTAAGTCATTAATTCAACATCAGTCTAAACTCGTCTGCTGGCATGTAAGTTCATTGGCATGAAACGTGTGGTGGCTAATGGATTGGAGTGATTTGTTTATTTAAAAACTTATTGCACAAATTACAAAAATATGTACTGGTAGACTTAACACCATATGGCATTCTCTACCAGTCAATCAATAGACCAAACATATATAGTGATTTCATGGTATTAGATAGAAAACATACTTTAAAGACGAGCAGAATTTTCTTAGATACCTGTTAGTGTTTTTTTTTTGCCTGAGATGTCTTTATATCTAGGGCATGAATAACACCACTTTAAATATAACGTACTTCAGACTTCTACATCGAATGTAAAGCCTTCAGTTAGTGCGCTGTGCCAAATGGGGCGGAACGCACTAATCTGTAGCCACGAGTTACCAGCAGATGCGTCTGTCGGTGACAGGAGGAGTAAACTGGATTTAGGTCGCAGCGACAGATGAACCACTTAATATTATCTGTAAATGATTCGTTAATTGTGAAAATAAATAGCTTGATAGATACTTGATTGGTTTTCTTTGTTAAGACGAAGTAGAAAAGAAAATCGACTGGTTATTGATCAAACGTACTCTATGTCTATTTATGGATCAAAAATATCATCAACTTTGCAACTTGCAACAGAGATTAGAGATTTCCAAGAAGTTAAAGCAAAATATATCTGGAGGCCTACCAATCATATGATCTAAATAAAATATTGGAAAGTGTGAACTAATTAGATTTAATATGGTCAAGCAGTTCAGGGATATACTAATTCCGATTTTTGTGGATAAACCTCATATATTTGAGCACTAGTTTAAATCTGAAAAGATATTTGTACAAAATAATAATAATTATTAAAACATAAACACGGGTTGAACCTACTGACTGACGTTTTCCTCTCCGTAAATGATTTTCCCGGTAAGTTCGGAAACTTCCGGGCTTAGACGTCCAATGCAGCTCTGATGGTCGGATGTACGCTTCACGCGCGTGATGGCACGTCAATGGCGTCGACACCTCACTATATAAATTTTATATCACAAATAGTCTTATCTAGAGATATAGTATATATGAAGCTGAAGTTTTGCACATTTCAGAACGCAAAGCGTTTGAGGTTGTACGCACTGGCTGATCAAGATCGAGCAACTTTCTGAACCAAATATTTTTATTTGCATGATTGCATGATCAATAGAAATTCTCGTGAACTTCTAGTCCGAGTGAAAAAATATTTTTGTTTATAGTAGCTGGTTGAAGAAGGCAAATGACAAAATTAACATTAACAACGCCAGAAGGTCGTTACGAGTGTTTCATTCCCACGTGACACCGACAAGCCAGTTTCATGAAGAAGAGAGTCCTAATCTTCCCAAAATTCCCGCGGGAGGCTCCTGGGAAACAGCTGGTAACGTTACTACTGCGGAACTTTACATTGACCCGGAACACCTTTTTTATGTGTTAAAAATGCAGTACTGCATGGGACCATTGATTTGTTTTGTTCAACACGGTTCAATCCTGTCATTGCATGTTGCATAATTTTGCACTGAACCGGTTTGAACCAGTACTGTATTGCATGATGGCGGCCGTTACAAGCCCAATCCGCGGTACACCCCGCGGTACGCCCGCGGAACATTACCCGTACTTTGAACTTTGGTAATCAAGTGAATAACGTATTTTCATATTTACGCTCGGAAGTTTGGCTAATATCCCTATAATAGCATTTGACGATGATAAGAAAGCATTAGTGAGTATAAAATAACTTGGAGTTCCCTTACTTACTAGTCTTTGAACAACATGCCTAGATTTTGTTTTTTGAGGAGCAAATAATAGTGTTTATACGGATGTTTAAAGCAGTACTTGCAATAGTTGCAACACTGAAATATTTTGGCCGTAGTATTATTGACTGTATTAAAATATTGCATAAACCTAATGTTTCAAATGCGAAAAGAAAGGCGTTTGTATGTAAACGCCGTTGTAGTTAACATTCTATGATAATTGCTTTTCTTATTTTATTTCCACCTATATCAGTTAATAAATTATTTCTTCCAAGGGTTAGGTATTAACTGGCCAAAAAAAAAAACACGCCGCAAAAAGCCCGCGAAACAGTTAGTAACTTTTTAAAATTCTAGGTATTATCTAGTCCGAAAGTCTTTGAGATTCTCGGACCAGATAATACCTAGAATTTTAAAAAGTTATTAACTGGTCCGCTGTAGTTAATACCTAACCCTCTTTCAATGCAAAACCGGTCTGATGCATCCGCATATTAATCATCTCAAACTATACAAAGAAAGTCTCCACATTTCTTCGTTCCAGAAGTTTCTTTGCTGTCAAACGCAAAGCTACGTGAACCGTGTTCCATGCGATGAATTATGTCTATATCGATCTGGAATGAACCGCTTTACGAATAGAGATATTCTTACACAAAGTTTAACGCAAAGTCAAAGTCAATTAATTTATTTATATTGGCTTAAAAATAGCACTTATAAATCGTCACATTCTTGTTTTTAGTTAGTTGACGTCATAAAATTACTTAAAGCTAAGTTTACCACCGCCTCCAAAGCGCAAGTGGAGAAGAGGCGGCGCACTATGGATCCTGTAGTATGGAGCGGCCGGTCATAAATCATTTTTTTGAAAATGTAGATAGATGGTTATTACTTATTGATTTGATAAATTGAAGATATAGTGCATTAGTTTTCGATAGTAAAGTACCCTTAGCCGTCAAATATTGTGTGTACGACATGTCAAAACATTGGCAATTTTGTGAATTCGCTATTGTTCGTTGCGCAAATCAAAGTTTTGTTCATACTTTGAATACTTGTATTTCTTAAAGTAAGAGCGTGAAGTTAATAAAAATAATCATGAGTAATGATGAAGGTATGTAGTATTTAAAACGTATAAATGTAACATTTTGAGATTATTAATTACATGGAAAAAAAATAGAGTACAACTATAAGTCACTTTCGAAAGTGCAATTTTGTTTTTATTATTTTTTTCAAATTTGGGGATTTTGTCCTCTTAATTATTGATTTTAGGTGAATCCTAGTATAATGTAGAATACAGATTTGAGTTGAATCGTGCGGACAAAATCCCCATTTGGAAATGGCAGGATTTAGAAGTTAGGAGGTAGTGGTTTCTCAATTGAAGGCGTTCGTGTTTATGATAATTTTATACAGATATATGAAGAATGCAATGTTAAAACTTGTGTGAAGTGTTGAGTTTTGACTATACTGTAGCTGATTTTATAGTTTTTTTATTTATTCTTTCTTAGGTGTAATAGTCTACACAATAAGGAAGAGAGATTTGTGTGAAAGATGATTTTCACTCAAATACAAAAAATTAGACACAATGTTTTCAAAATTAGAAGAGATGCTAATTGCCAAAACCAACTGCACTTCTACAGACATAAGTTGACATAACTGAACTTAAAAAAACGTTGTTAATTTTTTTTATAACTATTAAAAATAAGTGGTTGTCGTCGAACAGGGACAAAAATATTTTTTTAAATATTAATTCGTCATGGTTAGATGGACAGTGCATTTTAAAAAAAATATGCTAACAGAATCGTCAATCCAGGAGGCCGATTCTACTAATTACAAATGTAGATGTCTCGTCTCAATTGTGTCTCATGAGCCAAAGAAATTGAAATAAAGTGACAAGATCTCTGTAAGACTTCTATGTTTTATTTTGATTTCTTTGGCTTTTGAGACACAACTGAGGCACGACATCTACGTTTGTAATTTGTAGAATCAAAGGCGTGTAGGCCGGTGAAGGTTTTTCTGGATTTCGTTCTGTCTAGTGAACGCCGTAAACGTAGGAAGACTGAAAATTTATGTACTTCTACTTCTGTGGACGAACTGCTTTTTTCTACTGAAGCGAAACTTCGCAGTGAAGGCCATATTAGCAAATCATAGGAAGTAAAAAATATCATACCACCGAAAGCCACAGAAACAGCATTTGAAGAAAAGATAGTACCTCCTCAATCCGCTCTATGTTGACGGAAGCGAAGTTAATAATAGCACTTCCAATTGAGGTTCTAGATATGATTTTATTTACCCGAGTAGACAACTTTTTACTTGATTTATAATGCAATAAAGTATACCTACATTGTTTTTTTTTTTAGTTTATGTTATTTGTAGGGAAATATTTATAATTTCATGGCCTTTAACATGAAATTATTCGAAGTAATTAAGTTATTCTGCCATAACACACGTCTACAAATTAGTTTCAGTCGAAAAATGCACCTAAATAATTTTGACCGGGCTGTCCGTAGTATAGGGTCCACCGTGCGGCGCAACAAACTCCACTGCTGCAGATGGCGGCACCAGCTCATGCAGTAAACAAACCACCTGTTGCCATGGTGCACAAGAAAACGTAATTTGTCATGCTTTGAAAGATTAGTCTTTATCAATGTCAAACCCACGGAAATATGAATAAGAGTGGAAGTGTTAAGTAGGCGTGGCGCGGTCGCCACAAGTAAGCAATGCATTGCTAACAAACACGGCTGACTTCGCGCTGAGTAGTTTGTTCGTGACATTGAATTCTCGTCGAAATTCCCTCGTCAAAATGCCATTTTGTTCTATTTTAGAGTGCAAAAATAACAGTAGCAAAATTAATCTTAAAAATGGAGGTGTTTCGTACCACAGGTGAGTAATATTTCGTTTGTTTTCTTTAAAATAAAAGTTCAATAATGATAATAAAAACTTTAAAATATTATTTGTTAAAAGTTACCTTAATGTCATTTATATAAGGTCGATTTTGTCATTAACGCGTGCTCCTCTGTTCTTCCCGAAACGTCTATGCTACTCGATTAGTGATGTACCTAGTAAGGTAATGTTTTGGATTTTATCGATATATTTTGTTTACATTGTATGAAATATTAATTTTAAGGTTTCCCAAAGATCCTGATTTTAAAGAAAAATGGATAGATCCAACTGGCAGAGTTGTTTGGATGACAACTAATTTAGTACTATATGTTCCGAGCATTTCGAGGAAAATAATTTCTTGATTTCGACACACTTTTTTTTTATAACAAAATATTACGTTAATTTTTGATTAAAATAATAACACTATAAATCCGCGAAACAATATAGAAGAAAGAAAATCTATTTTATTATTCTGAGTTTGTATGAAAATTTGATCTATCGATATCGATATTGTGTTGCAATAATCAATCCGCTACTGCACTAATCGAGTAGCACTAGGAATACTTTCATTTGACGCTAATTTAAACCCTATTCTCTTTGATTTATGGGTCATAGTTGCTCAAAAGTTTTGAAACGCCATCTATTGTCGAGTGGCGGAATTTTTTCTTCAGTCGACGTTGGACTTTAAAACGTCTTATGTACGTTCTTGTACAGTACAAATTAAGCCATATGTCGAAGACTTAAGGTACTTGTTTGTCCGATATAGTCGCATTGACTTAATACACTTTGATAAAATAAAAATGACCAATAAAGCTCATTGTTCATCTGTAGTGTAGTGTATGATTTATAACTTAAATGTGTGAGTTTGGCGACCACGGTTCACTTACTAATTTTATCAAGTAACACTTCCACTCTTATTCATATTTCCGTGGTCAAACCCAAGAAGAGCTGGCTTGATGTCGTCAAGGAAGATATGCATGCCAATGGTATCACAACTTAGGATGCCGAAGATAGTGCGAAGTGGAAAATAAAAATTGGAAAGCGGACCCTGGGTTCTGACGCGTACGCTGATGATGCAACCTAAAGCGCTCAGATGAGAGACAGAGATTGTCAAAATATTCCGTAGTCCATGGAACTAATAGTTACGGTCAGTTGCACAAGTGCCTTACATATCTCAAAGACCTTTTTGCCTTGCCTTAAATATCATATTGCACTTATGTCGCTGACCGTATAATATACCGTACACCTAATAGTTTCATGGTTTACTCTATATGCTAGTGCTGGCGTGCTAATATCGCAGCATTATTCTCTATTGTTATTAACTTGTGCAGCTAGGCAATAGGCATAGTGCAGATATCAGCGTAGCCTTGTTATTATAGTGTATTTGTCTTATGTTTACGAGAACATCGATAAAGACTCCGTACCCGTAATCCGTGCAAATACCCTGCACGCGATTGTAAGTCACAATCGATATCCTACTTTACTTTCCACCATGCTAACGTTAGCTAACTAAACTGCCGTATCAACCAATTACTAAAACCAGCAACCGTGCTCACAACGACCAATAGTGACACCTGAATTACTAAGGAATCTTAGTGGGGTCAGTACAGTATTCTGTTTTATTTTCCCGTGTACAATACTACTCTTCCCGTGTACAATATTACATCGAAATTAAGGTGTATTCGCTGGGGGACATCGGGGAAAAAATGTTGTATCTCAACATGTTTACCTGTAAAATAGCGGGAATACACCCATTTTAAATTTTTGTCTACATTAATTTCAATGTAGACAAAAATGTAAATTCCAAATCTCCACCCAAACTTGGCGTTTAAAACAGTAGGACAAGGTATAACTATTACTATGATGACGCCAAAGGTCGTCAAAAAGCATGATTGAGTACCAGCAGTACATTTGTATTCAGTCCATAACTTTATTACTGAACGCCGATCAAACCACGCATACATAGCGTAGATTCTCTGTCTGTTATAACGAGACGACTTTAGGTCTTATCACTCATAGAAACGTTTTCATTTTCTTGTACTAAGTTCGTAACTTTCACTGTGCCGACTCCACATGAGTAGGAAAAAGGTAAAAAAGTGAGTGTCACAGGCAAAAATATTATGTAATAAATGCTGCATAAAAAAGTTTAAAAGATTTTTCGTTGTTTTCTAAAACTACTCTGATTTAAAATTGGAAACAATTATTTTCCTGATTCACGATGAAAATTATAAGAGATCCCCATCTTCTTCTTTTGATCATTAAAATTAAAATTAGGAATTTGATTTCGGCAATTTCTAATAATTCTATGAGAAAACGTATATTCAGCTTGCAATAAACCCGAAAACGAATTATTGTTTCAAGATTTAAGAAACTGGAATTCCTTCATAAGTCAAATCGCGTACCAGAGGCGATTACATTGGAGTGAGCGCGTTACACCGAACCGAGCGCAGCCTGCTAGTGTATAATTAAAGGACGAATTTGCATATTATCACATGCGAAATTAAACTAATTTTCGGTTCTGTAGTACAATATAGTAAGATGATGATGATGAGGATAGCGTGAAAATGCGGATTCTAGAAATGTTGCACATGACTGATTTGTTTATTTTTTTAGTATCTCTATCATTTGTCCTGCACTCTGAAGGTTTTGGGTTTGAAAACCGGGTAGGGTAATGTAAAATGATAAGTATTTTTGTTCTCAAGTGTCAATTATTACTTTCACCACGTTTTCAATGAAATAAAGAAAAAGAAGAGATGCAGAAATAAAAAGAAATAGAAAACTCACATGACACTTACAATTTTATTGACTAGAAAAACAGACAGTTCGTCTAATTATCAATTAGTATGTAATAAATAAATATATACGGACAAATCACACAAATTGAGTTAGCCCCAAAGTAAGTTCGGGACTTGTGTTATGGGATACTAACTCAACGATACTATATTTTATGACAAATACATATATATATAGATGCACATCCAAGACCCAGGCCAATCTGAAAAAGATCATTTTCCATCTTGACCTGACCGGGGATCGAACCCGGGACCTCCGGTGTGGCAGTCTGGCGTGATAACCGTTAGGTCACGGAGGTCGTCATGTAATGCTTTACAAGTATATTTTTTTCATAAACCATTAGTTCTTACGACCCTGATTAAAATGTCTAGACGGGTGTTCTGAAGTACACACACCCACACACAAAACGTTAGAAGAAGAATAACAGACTCGATGGAAATCAATTAATCTTTGTCCATTGCCCAGTGAATTGGTCAGAAATGCTCGTATTCCGCCGAATTCGGGCTTTTGTGCCAGGTAACATCTGAGAAACGTGCTTGCTGAATTAGATTTCGATTAATCTTTTACACGACTACCCAGAAAAGGTGTGCAATGTTTTCTGTGGTTATGTAATCTAATATAATTAATTGAGTTGTTTTAAAGGTCTTCCTCAACGGACTTTGAATCGTCGCAATCATTTAGTCCTAATGTTACATTCTATATATTTTTTTTAATGATTAATACATTTATTTTATCTGGATTATGTAATTATTTTTCAATTTTAAGACCGAGTCAACTAGCCGGTTACTTTTATTATATAAGCAACAGATTTTAATGATATTTGGTACACATAAATCTGGAGTACCTGGGTAGGTTTCATCTCGAAATTCCCACATGAGTGGATATCCTGGTCATATATTTTAGATATAGCGTGTTTTTATTCTATTTTTAATTCGTTTATTTTATCCTCGTCTCTATGACGATCCAATTTGGCCCTTGAGTTCAGGATGGATGATAATAAATTAATTAATAACCTTTCTGCATAATCCCTTTTCCATCGGCGAATCTTTTAGAATTACGTACAACGCAGATTACCTCTACGGTGGAGAAATTTTAACAGAGGTGGAAAAGTTGGATAATGTATAAGCTCTACTATCATTTTCTTTAATGCATTTTCTAGAATTCTTTATAGTAGCAATTTGACTATTAACAGAGACATTGAACAATCAAGACATTGAAAATAAGGATCTCGCCCTAGCATTCCACGGAATCTGCTTATCAGTTTTAACTTGGTTTAATGTATTTTTTCTTTGACTTGGTGCAAATGGGATAAAATCTTTTAAATATGAAACCTTTTCTATTTTTTTTTACAAAAGATAAATTTAAATGGTCTATTTCTTAACATTATTGGTAAACATATTTTTGAAGCAATCTTTATTATTTTAACAAAACGCATGAAAGGAGTAATAAAGAAGTCAAAAACTTCCATCAGACACTTCTTTCAATAACCCTACGCCTGCCGCCATTGGGTCTATTCGGCCCCGTTCAAAATGAACGAGCGTCGGCTTTTGAGCGACAATGGCATTATTTTAATCGAATATCAATTGTGAGCCGTCCGACTCTGACATTCGCAAACGAAGCCAATCAGCGGATACATACGAGTAGATTTTTTGTCGGCTACGGGATGGTGTCAATTTTTGCCAATCGAATGCATTCCTTGTTATTATTGATGAGTAAGAACGATGCTATCTTCCTAAAGTATTTTAACATTACGTGAAACTTGGAGAAATTATTTAGATGTGAATTGTGTGATACTATTAAAGTTAATATTATGTGATTCATTTTGTAAACAATGTTGTCTTCTAAGTCTTAGGGGTTAATTATAAAAGGGGTTGCTATATAATGGTTATGCTCAGTGGTCGTTAAAACGCCCGTATATTTTATGTAACATTCGGATTCCAATTTGTTTTTGGATTTATTCCGCAAAAAGTGTCAGCGAACAAACTTCGCCTCGTACAATTGATTTTTAATCTGTGGTACAATTGGTCGTTTTATTTATTCCAATCTGCGCAGAGTACTGTTTTATTACTATTGATTAATTAAACACAGAATGTACGTTTGGAATAAAAATTAATTTGGTTCAGTGTGCTGCGAAACAAATTCGATATTTTCGTTCATTAGCACAAATTAATCCTTTTAAATAATTAATTTAATTACTTTGCCATGAATTGATAAACAAAATGTACATTTTAGTAATCAATGTATTTTTTTTAAATTAATATTCAATTCGTTAAATCTCGTGCTCGTTAAAAAGTACATTTTGAAACTATTTACTCACGTCAATGTATGGATATATCCCTATAACATTCGTTTAACGGGTTAACAATGTAACGTGCTGAAAATAACATGATTTAATGTTATTTATAACGTTATAATTACAGAGTTATCACGTAGTCACCTTTGCTGGTTATCTTTATCCTCCCAATATATTTTCATTACAATTGGAGTCAGGACGTTCGTTAATTTATGACAATGCTCAAATGCGGAATTTAATAAGGTAGAAGGAGTTACGAGGGGCGCGCAAGCAATTTTGTCTGTTATTACAATAATGTTAAGATATATAATGCATTAAATTAATTGTTTGCGACTGTTATGTTTTGTCTTTTTAACGATCCAAAACAGTTTTTAAACTGAAAATTAAAAAATCTGAAACTGTATGCGGAAGAAAAAGACAGAGTTTCATGGAAGAAAAAGAAGTTGGCCCATACCCGAAAACGGACTAAGAAAGAATTGCAATGATAATGATGATAAAAGCAGTAAGACTGAGAAAACAGCAGTTTCTAATCGCTCTATGTAAAATATATGGCTTTTATCAATAATGACAAGGCGAGGGCTGATAGTAATGTCAAGGATAAAAATCGTTTTGTGGACGAGTTATAAACTCTGCTTTTCACTTCGATTGCGAGGAAATAAATCAAATTGAAGAAAATAATAAACACACGAAAAAACAAGAGCTGTTTCCCGCCGCTTTATCTTACGACATTGATAGGCTTGGGCTGCAGACTTATACAGCCTACTATTAAATTAATTTTGTAATAATATTCTTAAATTAATTAAATAACATACCGTACTTAAATTTAAATTTTAATATCTTTTATGTCTTAAAAAACACATAAGGCAAATAAATTAAAAGTAAATATTATAAAATAACAAATTCTATATATAAACTTTTTATCGTGTTTGGCTGTATGGCTCATTTTCTTTGCCTTAATATAGATACATGTATGAGTAGATACGTTAATGCCCTTGTGCACGAAATTCGATTTTGTGCAGCCTATATCCTGCACAAATAAGCACTTTCAGAGCATGAGAAGTGAAAATAATATTTATTTTCTAGAAATGTCTTATCTTTTATTATCAACATCAATACATATAATAAAACTGTAACTGGTCTGTGTCTGGATAGGAGATAAAAAACTATGAGGGGTCTTTATAGGGCCAATAGAAGTCAAAACCATTTTCTAGAGTTTTTGTCTCTCTGTCTGTCTTTCTGTCTGTATGTTTGTAGCGCATCACGCAAAAACTACTGGACCAAGTTCGCGGGCACAAGCTAGTAATAATCGCAGCTTTCATCATACTTGTTAGAAAACAATATATATTAAATTGGACACTCTTGTCTGTTCATTTGTACTGTCTTTGATCTTTTGCAGACATCTTTGTATTCAGAGCAAAATGTCTCGCATAAAACACACGTCACGTTTTTAATATATCAAAATACGAAACAGAAATGCATGTAATATTGAGTGTAGCATCATCTGAAACATTGTCGTTAAAAATTTTGCCTTCATTTTAAGGACATTTTTCAACATTAGCCTCATTAGTATTGATATGCCTTTTGTCTTTCCTTCTTATGAAGTGTGTTGATCTTCTTCTTATCGAGTCAAAATGGCTATAATTATATAGTTTTGGACCAATATGTGGCAACTTTAACCGCCCTTTCGTTGGCGTCATTAAGATCCTCTATTGTACAAGACCAAGGGCAGTTGGGGCATGATATGGTGATGTTATAGATAATACTGGTGTTATATTTTTCTCAAATCGCCTATAGTAAACTGTCTATAAATAAATTAGATTCAGTTTTTCATATTCCTTCGACGGCTTTAGATTTATATCTCATCTATCGCGATGATCAAAATGAACTAATTAACTCCCCAGCCTTCTCCATTATTAGTACAGCTATTAAAAGATAAGTTTCTAAATATTTTCTACTTATATGGATAACCTTATTTGGGGTGGGAAGAAATCCTGCAATCTAACTACATCTCACGCTCGACTCTCCGTCACAGCTTCATTATAAGTATTAATAAGTACAGTTATTAAAAGACAAGTTTCTAAATATTTTCTACTTATATGGATGACCTTGTTTGGGTGGGAAGGGAACTTAATAATCCGATAATCGTGCAATCTAACTACATCTCACGCTCGACTCTCCGGCAGTGCCTGACGATGTGTCGTCGTGGGGCTTGCTAAGCTGACTACTCTTGTCCATCAATTTTATTATTTAAAATAGTTTTGATTAACTTTTTAATGTCTGTCATCAATGCACATACACATACTACACATTTTTCAGCTCCATCATTAATAGAAACTATGATTATTGATATAGTTACTTAAATATGAACTTCATCGAAATCGATCCGTTTTTGCGTGAAGAGTAACAAACAAATAAAAGTCTATTCTCACAAACTTTGACGTTTATAACAATAGGATGTTAGCCTATTAACTCAAATCAATAATAATTATAAATGCGAATGTGAGTGTGTTTGTTTGCGCTTTATCTACTGAACCAATCTTCCTGAAATTTCGCAAGAAGGACATGGTTACCTTTCATCGCGGGAAATAGCACTGTTCCCGTGGGAAATTCATAGTAGTAAATAAAAGTAGCATATTCATCCGTTTTACTAACTAGTGGTTCTGTGAGAACAGTAGACCTCGCGAGCCCTTATAACCACGAAATAACCCGTATTTTACCGTTTCCCTGGCTTAGCAAAGCCATTTAAGAGTTTTGAAACCAACTACCAATGCTGGAAAGAAAGTAAAACGACCCATCCTTACCATGCTCGTGCCTCATTTTGTCTAAGCATTTCCTATAGTTACGATCCCCAGAATGTAACACGTAATTGATATCATAATTTTCCTATAGACCCCTTCCAGCTCTAGCATCATATCCTTGTTACCATATATGATAAAAGTACTCGTCAATACGAATCAATCAGTCAATCTAATCAGTCCAGCTATCTACGAGTAATCGAGTAACAACTGCAATTACGTGGGCCATCTATATAGTCTTCATCATCAGTTCCTGAGATGGAAATGATGATGAAGAATGTGCTATTTTAAGCAAATACAAAAGTTGATATAAAAAATATCCAAATCGCTTCAGGTATGCCTATATAATTTAAAGAGTTCCCTCGATTTCTCCAGGATCTCGTCATCAGATCCTGAGACTATAGGACCAAACTGGAAGTTCCAAACAAATAAAGAATTTTTCAAATCGGTTCATCAATGACGGAGCTATGCGGGCGCCAACATAGGAAAAAAAATATAGCCAATTTGGAGAACCTCCTCTTTTTGGTTTTTGAAGTCGTCGTCGGTTGAAAAAGCCATATAATATGATATTTGATAATAAAAAAAAAACAAATTAAATCAAGTTACTCTTGTCAACGAGTTTTACGTATATTAAAGCTTTGCTGCGCCATCTATTGTTTTTTTTTGTGAACTAACGTATGACAATTTAAATATATGGAATTAAATCGGTTTTATTGAATTTCACTATGTTGTTCAGACAAAAAAGTTGCGTCTTAATAAGAATAACAAAAAAATCTAATGACATTTTTGAATTTTTTTTTAAATAGCTGAGATATGAGATTTTTTTTATATATTTCCGCCATTTTTTATAATTTCGAAAAACTGGCTCGACTAAAAAATTCTATAAAATTACCGAACCTGCTCACAAAATTTCATGAGAATCGGTTCAGAAATGCGACCTGTAGGCGATGACATCCGGACAGACAAAAGAATTTTCGGCTAGTGGAAACTGAGACGCTTCGCTCGCTTCGCTCGCTCGGTCAATAACACAAATCAATAAAATAATAAATATGTACATACGCGGTCATCAGCATCTGTTCCCGTCAAAGGGCTCGATCGAACAGATGAGCATCATATAGATTTCCCCCGGGCACACGTTTGTGATATGAAGCCGTGCCGTGAGCAGGGGTCTTTATAACGATTGACTGCTAAATGGCGACCCATAAAACAATGGAAGGTTATGTTAGTGAAAACGAAAGGTTTCAGTAATGTTCAGTTCTTAGGGTTCCGTACCCAATGTATCCAAACCCCTATTAATATGCCTCCGCTGTCTGTCTGTTAGAGGGCTCTATCTCTGGAACCATTATAGGTAGACTGTATTAATTTGACCATTTTAACAAGAAATAAACGTCTAAACCAAATCGAACCATTTACCCTAGGTATCTCAATATTTGAGAAAGAAACATAATTATATTTTTAGAAGTCTTATAATAACAATCGACTTTGAAATGGGTGAAGACCTTCAATGGAGAAAAAATTAATAGCTTTCAAGATTTGTTTTCAATTGTAACGTAAGAAAATAATTAGCTTTGTGGAGTAGATGGTACTTCTTTGAAATTCCGTATCAATTGGTACAATTTGTTTTCATTGTGAAAGACAAAAACAAACGTTAAACTTTCTACTATTGCCTTACAATGAAATTATATTTTCTCCTTCGCTGGAACATCTTTATATTAGACCCGAGAATAGTTCATCAAAAGTTTAGTATAACAAGGCACCTTTGACACAGAAACAATTTCCTTCCTTTGCTACAAAGCAAGACTAAAATGCATTTATAAAAGGTATTATTTAAAAAGAATTTTCTTTGGAACGGACTCTAGAAAATGCGATTCAAATCTAATACAGAAGAGAGGGTAGCAGACAGCTTTGAGTGTCCCTGGTTATTTTGCATTCTAGGGGCATGCAATGCGGTACTGCGTTGGATGTTAGTCCATGTCGCATTTGTATTTCTGTGCATATTTAAACGGAAAGTGGATGTTCCTTTGTTTCCCGGATGCTGTAAAAAGGAACCGATTTAAAATGCGGTCTCCGATCCCTGGGTCTTTCATTTTGGATTATATTGACTGTAGCAACATTTGTATGAATGCTGCTTTTACTGTGTATCTAAGTGTGGTCTTCGAGTCTCACTTCTCTTGGCTCTGACTACCCCGTAAGGGATAAAGACGTGATACTGTTTGTGTATCTCTTAACTTTAAATCAGTTTGTCACTATTTTTTATTATAGTGACTGCACTGACGGTAATCTTCGTGCTTGATATGACGTTGCATTTGTAGCCGCTTGTTTGTATTTTATCACAATTTCCTCCATGTTTTACCTTTCCTCTTCTATCACTAATTCTAATCCTCAAACTTATTCAGCCTTGACAGCTTTAGAATTAAAACACGATGCGACGATCATTCGATGTATTAAAATTCACTAATAGACTTTTTTTTTTTTGTTTAAATAACATACTACTTAATAAATAAGTATGCTAAAATTATTACAATCTAGCCCAGTTATAAGCTAATGAGTAATTTTACTTTAACCTAGTTTTATAAATAAATTGAATAAGAATGTGTCCATCGGCACTTTTCTTAATGTCTCTATTAAGGAGAAGTCACTTTGTTGTTGTGTCTTTATTCGCACTTTTATTGCACTACACTATATTATGTTATTGTTGTTATTCACTACACTAATTCAAACGGTTTAGTCCGCTTGAGCCGTCGCACTATGTCCGTGTTGTCGAGGAGCTGGATAGCCTCAACGTTAACATGATGAAGCAGTCTATTCTCATGTGCTTCTGCAAATTTTTTAATTATCTCCTCGACGAACTGTATATTTAGGTCCCGGTGTAGGTCGTCATTTCTTATATACCAGGGCGCGTTAACGATAGCCCGTAGTACTTTATTTTGAAATCGTTGGATAATTTATATGTTACTTTTTTTGGCACAGCCCCACAGCTGTATACCATAAGTCCATACTGGCATGAGGACTTGTTTATATATAAGTAGAACTGTTGTGGACTGATAGCACGGAATTTCAACCAATGCATCTTATGGAGCTTTAGATCAAGTTCCCCCCTTTTCTTTTTGACGTGAGCTTTCCAGTGAAGCTTCGCGTCAAGAGTCATACCCAAGTATTTGGCTGTGATTTCATGAGGTATTTGCTTTTCATTTATGTAAATAGGATAACCACTACCATGTTTATTCGTAAAGTTCACATGAATTGACTTTGTTTCATTGAGTTGTATTCTCCATCGCTTCGTCCAGTTATGGATTTTATTCACAGCTATTTGTACCTTTTCTGCTGCTTCAGCGTGAGTGCTTCCAACAGCCATTATAGCAGTGTCATCAGCAAAGGTAGCTATAGTGTTGTTCTCTGTTTCTGGAATATCACAGGTATAGAGTAGATACAGGACCGGACCCAATACGCTTCCCTGGGGTACTCCAGCTTTTATTTCCTTAATTTCAGAGTAAGCATCTTCTTGCCTTACTCTAAAAACTCGATCTGATATATACGATATTAATATATCTGCAAACTGATTGGGTAGCATGGATCTTAGTTTCATGATTAAGCCTTCGTGCCATACTTTATCAAAAGCTTGCGCTACGTCAAGAAATACCGTAGAGCAGACCTTTTTTTCTTCAAGAGCTTTTTCAATAATGTTTGTTATTCTATGCACTTGGTCTATTATTGAGTGCTTTTCTCTAAATCCAAACTGATGTCCAGGGATTAGATTTCTGGCTTCTATGATTGGTTTAAGTCTCTTTAGCAATAGTTTTTCAAACAATTTAGACATGACCGGTAACAATGAGATAGGCCTGTAGGAGGTAGTCTCGCTCGGTGGTTTTCCCGGTTTGGGTATCATTATTACTTCAGCAACTTTCCATAAATCTGGCACGTACTTAAGTCTTAGATATAATAGATATAATAGACTTTACAACATCAAATGCATACGACACAGTCATCGCCATTTTTGCAAAAAATTTGCATTGTTTGGATTTAATTAGTTTGGATCGAGAACAGACTAAATAAGTGCAGAAACTGTACTATACTTGTATACACCACCGACAAGAGCATTGAGCTCTTAAATAAGAATACTTATCATAACATCTGTGCCCGTCTCGACTAGTTTTTCTACTCCTCGTAATGGCATTGCTAGAACTTCGCAAGCCGATGTGGGGTCTCGGTTCAAAGCCCAAAAAATACGCTTTGTGCATATGAATGTCGCTGTTTTAATTATGAGTCGCAGTGGACTTAAAGTGGATTGAGTTTTTAATGAAAATTCTTGTGAATCGTCTAGCTGTTACAATGTTGGTTCTCATTTTACTTTTGGTTGGAATATGTTGATGTAAATCTGTCCAGGAAACAATCGTTATTTTCATAGAAATTCAGAGTTATTTTAATTGTTTATACTTCTAGTCGGTCTAGTCCAGCCAGAAGAACATATTTTTATTATTGAAGATATTTTAATGAAACAGTAAAGAAAGCACATGATATGCCTTAGTCCTAATAAACAGTAGGACTAACGATCCAGGCAAATTCAGATCCATTGGATCTGGGCAATGGATCTTCAGAGAATGTTCGGAAATTTGAGACTCACTGATCCGATATGCTATATACTATATATACTATGGACTAACTTAAAGAAGAATAAAAAGGAAATGTATCAAATAATAATAAACGAGTCAATAAAAAGCAAATGAAATTTGCTGAGCCATCGTAGAGAAATGAATGAAATCCAAATGAAGCGTTTTTGAAGTAAAACGTCTAGAAGTTCTAGTCTAGGTATCAATTTTAGTACCAATAAACAAGGCTGCGAGACGAATCCAATTAAAACTCCGAACAATATTACCGTCCTCATAACGTTTCACACGTCGCGGTCGCCTATAAAAGTAAATCTTTCGAGTCAAATGTTCGTCGAACAGGTAATGAAAGGGGTGCCTTTAAAGGGTGCCTTGCGATGTTTGTATATTTATAGTATTATTAATGCTAGCTAACTGATTTCATAACAAATGTTAAGTTTGAAATAGAAGGACAAATGTTTTTTAATTATCCTTTTATAATATTTGTTTTACTGATTTAAAATTTTTCATGGCGATTTTATGAAAATCTAGAGAATAGATAGGTACGTATAGAAATAAATATTACAATAGTGTTGAAAGCACGCCTTTCGCGTAGAGTCATGAGCAATAACATATAACCTTGTCATATTCTCTTTCCATGTTATTTTGTTGACACATTAGCTCGTGACTGTACGTAACGTTTGATCTCCGTAGGCGAATGTACAGTGTACAGTCGTCTACGGAGATCAAACGTTACTCTCACCATCAACGTCTGCGTATTTCAGCCAAGACTCATCAGGTACATTCCGTTACGAACGTATTTTATCAGGTTACGTGTTATTTTGTTACAGGGCACGTGTTTGATTTTCACAGTGGCGTGATATAACTTGGATAATGGCATTGTTCAAGTTTTAATTACGGTGGATTTTAAGGGGAATGAGTTGAGATAAATTGGAAAGATTTATTAACATCTCATCATCTCAGTCACGAGACTGTGCTGATGATATTAATACATCAAGAATCAAAATGTTAAGTGCTGCCTTTATATTTTCCCCAACACATTCCACAAAGTTTCTGTCCATAATGTTTGGTGCAATAAATAGAGTTTTTACTTCCTTACAATCCATCTATCTCTTTTTAGTCCTTCCTCTCCTCTTATATCCATGTTACAAACTCACATCAGTGATACAATTATGTTTTCTTTATTTTCAGGTAAGTGATCAGCATGACGTTTCATCGCTATGGTAAGATCGCCTGTAAAACAATTTTGTAATGTTTATTATGCGATTTTGCAAACTTCATGTTACTTTTTAAAGATAATACTCGTTTGTTTGTTTGTTTGTAAACTCTTTATTGCACATACACACAAGAAAAATACAAAACATAGTGAAACATAGTACAATGGCGGACTTATCCCAGAAAGGGATTTCTTCCAGTCAACCAAGTGTTTGAAAGGAATATTTAAATGAAATAAGAAGGGAAGCGTAAGGCAAAAATCAGAAAAAGAATAGAAGAACACGAAAATACATACACCAAAGTATACATAAATACATACAATATATGTATATATATATATAAATAAAAATATATTTTTAAATACATATAGATAAAAATTCTCATATAAATTATATATACATATATATTAAAATTAAATTATTTCTCGTATTTCACTAGCAATGTAAATGCACACTATTGGTATTTTCGATTAGATCTTAATCGATCCTGTAGATTCGGAGCAAAATGACGTTGGTGTGTGACAGACGATACACGAATCCTATAAATGTCCCATTTTTCTTAGGAGATGCAGAACTGAATGTAAAAAGTAGTTCTTATTGCAATCATACTAACTTATCCTTCTTCTTTACTATTCCCCCACCTGGGTGGGGTTGGTACAGTATGTTAATTCCTTCCGTTTTGTTCTATCGCTTGCCATTTCTCTCGACACTTCTTTCTTCATGCTGTCTTTGACGCAATCTACCCATTTCTTCTTTGGTCTTTCCCTAATTATCAAACCCTTTACTCCCATATTCAAGGCCCTCTCTGTGGTGTCGTTTTCTTCTATACTTAATTGCTTTATATTACTTGTAGTTGAAACAGTTTGGGAGTATAGGGAATATATTCAGTTGGTTTATTTGTATAATTCAGCAAAGGTTCCAAGTTAGACAAACAGGGTCGCTAAGGTCGCCTGTATATACAAGGTGTAACGAAAAGGGTATTACTATACAAAGTGGAAAGATTCGTTACCATGGGTAGATCCTTTATGTGAAGTTTCAGATTATTTGCAGCACTTTTAAAAAGGAATGTTAAAAAAATAAATTGTAAAACGAAATCTATGCCATGTAAACAAACACTGCACATCACTATTCAGGGTATTTCAATGTCAAGGTTGCCTTTGCACTGCTCACACACAAATTATTCCACCTTCTCGGTTACTATGAAAACCTGGTACTTTGAGCACTATCCGCTTTCGTCACCTTTTGACGTTTTTTCACCTTTGGTTTTTCAGCAAAGATTTCACAATGAAACCACTCGCCGTCACTTTACACGTGTCGGCGGGAATTTTTAATTACTTTACTTTAAATTGATTGATCATTGTAAAAAGAACCATTTGCAAGTCGCTTTTCAGTGTTTTCGTCATGTTTTTAATTAGAAATCACATAACTCGCATAAATATTTTTCACTTTGACACATAAACAACTCAAGGTAATAGTGACAGTTACGTATTTATTTTTCCATGGTTACGTAATATTAGTGCTGTGTGCCAGTAACATTTTCAGAATGAGGCTAGGTCTCATCTTTTTTCTAGCCAAACACACACCACCTTTTCGATTCTGCCATCCTAGTACAAAATAAATAAATGTTGCTCTATGTATCCTACATAGAGCAACACGGACCTCCACGAAGTCCGTGTTGCTGATAAATATGATATTTTTCCGAATGAACCTCCCATTATTTCATGGATCCCTCGTATAAAATCAATATTTACCTTTAATTTCTGTCATGTACCATGAAGATAAAATATTTTTTTAAATTTAATTTTCGGCCATACCAGGATCACATATCAGCCAAACAAGGTGCAAGTGACCCCTTTTTCAGAGTTAATTTTAAAGAAATTCAAAACCTTTTTATATCTTGTCAGAATGTCTATTCTTCAGACATACAGAAAGTGTTATAATTTGCAAAAAAAGAGTGCGGAACCTATTTCACAAATTCTAATTTATGACAATACCAGGCGCAGAATCAAGGAGGTGTGATTTAATTTTGATAGTGGTAGATGATTGACCTTGAATCCAACAGCTGTTTACTGTCATAGTGGTTAATAGTGTTGTGCCAATTCAAATTGAAATATTGTGTATATGTATTGTTTTTTTTAAATTAAAAATTAAAACAGAAACATACAAGACTAAAAACATCTGGAACTAGTTTGAAACCATGGTCACAATAGGCTCAATCGATATGGATATAGGTATTCCGTTACACCTTGTATTTTGAAAGTTTGCTATGAGTTAGTTGTAAATTTATATCTAAGTACTTAGTTGCCTCGTATGTGGCCTGATACTGGACTTTTTCGAGTTTCAGCCCCTTCATCATTTTTGTGTTCTCGTGTCCCAAGTCCGAGTATGGACGGTTTAAAAAGTCCATCTCTGCTCGTACGTAGCACCAAAGTGGGTGTGGTAATCTCCATACGTAATTACTCCACGAGATTTAATTAAATCAATACAGTTGTACGTAGTCGTGCGTACAAAATAATTACATATGCTTGTAATGTAAATGTTAGCGTTAAAGCGATGGCTTAAATGAATACAGCAATTAAATGTTGTACAAACTTTACTAATTAATTGAAGTTTGTGTCAACGCGACAATAATTTACTCCAATTGTGAATTCATTGAAATTTAAAGTATCGATTGGTTTGTATACTCACTGGCACATCAACTTATTCAAATTCTAGAAGATAGTACATTTTAAAATAAATTTTTTTTCCCAAAAAAATGAACCGACTTCCATTGTAAAACTCAAAATCATGAAATAACTTAATAGGCAGATTAATCAAAAAGAAAAATGTATTGGCATGCTACCTACTGAATGAGGTGAAGTCGGTGCCAAGTGCAAGGAGTAAGGATAAGTATTAGGCATTTTAATTACACATGATTCTAATGTTAATTTAGATGATTTAATTTTTAATTTGGCACCGACTTCACCTCATTCAGTAGGTAGAATGCCAATACATTTTTCTTTTTGATTAATCTGCCTATTAAGTTATTTCATGATTTTGAGTTTTACAATGGAAGTCGGTTCATTTTTTTGGGAAAAAAAAAATATTTTATCATTTTTAGTGCACTTGGCGCAATTTTGTTGTCATGTAAACTTAAACTTATTTTTTCACTGGCCAAAATTTAAGAAATCGAAACGTTTATGTCAGTTTGATTGAAATGTCAGAACTTGTCAGAATTCCACGGAATTTTTGGCACATAAATTGACCAAGAGCCCGAGACGACCAACCTGCCTTATTTCAATAATGCTGAATGTTTCTCGGTGTCAAATTTCTCGTATATCCACGTGTAAAAAAGATTAGTGACTACTCATGAAGTTTGAATCTTAGTTGCTTATGCAGGTAATATGGATAGCAAAAGTGAATTTTATAGGTCAAAAGCACCTTTGGGGACCTCTCAAAGTATTATTAAATTCAGCTATTATAATAAAACAAACATGACTATAATTAAGTAAAGTTTCAATGTCTGGCAGGGGTTTGTATCTGCACCAATGGCTTGGCAATAGATGGCATGATTTCTCATATTATTCGGAATAAAATCTTAAAAAACTCTTACTTTAAGGAAATTAAGCTACCACTTTAAATATGATTGCTACAAATTATCTACCTAAGCAATCATGATCCAACTTTTATAGTTGCTAATCACTATTTCTGTGTTGGGTACATGCATAGAGAATCTTGAGTTTTCATAAAATAAGGAAGGGCATGCTGTCGCGGGCTTTTGCTCTATAATCCAATGATTGAATTTAAATATTTTGTTAGGTATCTTTAAAATTACCGAACAAATTCTGACGTGGTTAAAATGGGACCAACTTGGGAATAAACTATTTCGAATAAAACAATAATTTCGGGAATCAGTCCACTATAGGCGGAGAAATCTGCGAACATACATAAAAAAAAAATACATACATCGAAACATATAACCTCCTCCTTTTTTGGGAAGTCGGTTGATAAAAAGAATGCAAGTAATCATTTTTAAAGATCGGTAGACCTAGTGAAACTACTGGGTTTAGCTTACATTCACGATGAGGTATTAGCGTCAGTTTTTCCATAGATACATGGCACACAAAGTTCTAAATGAACGCGTTGAGAATGGCACAGGAGCAGAAGATAATATTCCAAATTAAAAGACTATTAGTTAGCAATAAAGTAAGCTTATAATAGGCAATATGATAGACTGGAAGACGGAGTATAACCACAATAAGATGGCTCATTTTACGCAGTTACAGAGACACTCGGCGGGAGGTCGGCGCCTAGTCACCGATGTTATCACTTGTTACTTGTCACTACTGCCACCTACTGTCCCACTAGTTGCGCTTGGGGAAATAAAGCTGCTTAGGAAATATGGTCTTACAGATTATTCACGACTGACGTATTTAGAATGAATGAAAAGAGAAACGAACATTCATTCCTCCAAACATGTTCAGTCGATTTATCGAAGATTTAGCCATCGTTTTCTAGGTATCTTATTGTATTACTTCTAAGTAACAATTAGTCCATTTTACGTTCACTCACAGTTACAAACTATTTATAATATAGTATGATGGGAATTGAGTTTAGTTAGCCCTTTTCTACGACTATATTTATTCGTCAACTCCCAACTTAGTTACGTTGTATCACCACAAAACTTTTGTTTGCCTAGGACCGCGAACTTCGGTATTTGTGTTAACACATGGCATATTTAAATCACATCATTACCAAGTGTTGTTTATAAATTACAAACACACTCAAATCTGTAGGGCTTATGTCCCTTTTGGGGATTTAGCTAGGTACTCGGATAATCCTAATGAATCCGGGAAATTTCTGAGCGCTTTAAATGTCTTTACTCACGTATAAAAAATGAAAAGGTTTTTTCGACATTTAAGACGCTGCACGTGAGCTTTTAATTCCAAGTGCGTTCCTTTTCAAGAAACCATTGGTATCATGCTCACTTTCCCCCATTTTTAACCTTTCTTCGTGGTCCTACTAATTTGACTTACTAGCTGGACCACGAGGAAGTCCTATTTCTCGTGATCCCACTTCGGAGTAAAATTATCAAATCAAAAATGCCTCCTTCCTCGTAGTCATACGCGTTAAAATCACACCATATTTTCCTGGATTATTTGGGGTCGGTGCAAAATTTCCAGTAGGTAGAGGTCTAGAGGTCGATAAAAATGAGCCTATGAGTACCTCTTACCGATTCACAAACTCTGAGGAACATGACGGCCACGTCTGGGACTCGCACCTGCGATCTTTCCGACGTAAGCGCCTAGACGACTAAACCACCGTTTTACCAAGTTCCCCCTATATTTATATTGTGACCAAGTCTGCCGTCCTTATCTTTAGTCCAATAACTATGTTCGTAGCTTGAAATATTTTTAAGGCCCTGCATGGTCTGAACACATCATATTTTTCACAAAAACAGATAAAATACGATACGTCCCTTACATGGTGGACTGTCATTTTTGTAACTTTATTTTTGTTGTAACGTCAATATCCTTTATCGGGTAAAAACAGTCCTTTTCATCATTTCCCCGAAACAAAACGAAAGCAAGCAATTATTTGAACAGACGTGTAATAGCTACACACCTGGGGGCCAATTCTCAAGTAATAGAACTTTTTCAGTGTGGTAATTTCTATTCGAAGGTGTCGTTTCTACTATAAAGTTCGAACGTTTCCTATATTTCGTATTCTGGGGCACGATAGAACAATTACCACTCGAACTGTCAAATGGAACGTACCATAGACAATTTATTACGTTTCATTACGTCGTTTTTAAAAACGCTTGGAAAAAGATTATAATTTTTACCTAATAATTGGTGATTTTCACAAAATCCCGAAATTTACAAAGCTAGTAAGATTATTTTTAAACTTAAAAAAATATTATTTAATTAATCACGGTTTCAAAACGTTTAAAAAGTAAAATTTGGAATATTTCCTAAGTTGTTTTGAAAAATATGGAACGTATTAAAAAGTTGCCTTGTGTCAATGTCAGTGATCGAAGTTTGGTCGTATTTACTATTTACCCTATTATTTTATAGTTTTGTTACGTTGAAGGGAATGGATAAGAAAAATATGCCAGTGTCGAGAAAATCTCCACTTAATCCATTTGGTGTAAACCCCAAGTTAAAAAGTGGGAAGTTTACATCCAAATTCCCGAAAAAGGCGACTTTGAACTCTTCTTAATTCATTTTCATCAAACGATTTCAAAACTTCAACCAAAAAATCGCCAAAATCAAACTAAACTTATCCCAGATAACCTTAAACAAACTCATTTTATCAGCTGAAGTTCGAATACGAGTTATTTCGATTGGTCAGTATCACTCGTAGCGTTCGAGTGATGTTCGATCGAAATATTCCGATTGTGAAGTTCTGAGAATACGCAAAAGGTGTTGCCTTCGAAAAAAATTCGAATTGCGAAATTTTTTACGAACGTGAACTTTTTACGATTGCGTGAGAATTGGCTCCCTGGGATGAGATACAAATAAATCCCTCCATGCGCAAAAAATATAATGGGATACGTAGGTATAGATATATATTAGGCTAGATACCACATCTTCAAAAAATATCAATAGAACATATCGCTTTTTTCACACCTACAATGAATAAAATGTGCCCATTGACGCGGCTCATAAGACTTACAGAAATTTTACTATTGATTACTGCACAAAATTTAATACTGCACTCTTAAATTGTCTTTTACGTTATCAGAAAGCTTTCAGGAAATAAAATAAAGTGGCAAGAAAAGACTCCTGCTGATGTTTTTTCGCTAAATACAAAAAGTTCGGCGGCCAAGGCTTTTTCTTTTTTGTTCCTGTTATCCCAAAAATTAATTACGATTTAGCCAGAGCCTTGAGTCACATAAATAATTGTCTTGTGTCAGGAGTTTCACGTCACAGCCTTAATTTATTTTGAGGTTACATATTTTCCAAGCAGAATGCATATTTACACCTCTCATAGGCGATGGGCTAGCAACCTGTCACTCTATCTGAATCTCCATTCCATTAGAGCAGAGTTCATCTGATGGGCCCACTATTCAGCTAAGCGTGGCTTTCGAGTCTCACGACTCTTGGCTTAGTCTACCCCTTAAAGAATAAAGACGTGATTCTATGTATGTATGTAATGCATATTTACAATATGACGTTACTTTGTAGTCCCAATCATAGAAATCAATAGGTTCTGCTTTGAGCTAAAAGGCGGCTATGTCAAAAAGACTTTTTGGCTTGAGCACGGCAGAATAGAGCGGCAATTGCGTCCCAGACCTGTACCCCAGTAATAAGATCCATCATGGATGTAATTAGGCTGTTACAGCAGTTTCATGTATTACCGTGTTTTGTTTCATTATAGTTATTACGATTACAGTAGCTATTCGAAAATTATGATACGGTAATAATCATGGTAGTGTTTTGGGTTTATTTCATGATTCTATTGTAGGCTAGTTATTATTACTATTATTTAAGTATTTTAAAATTGTATTGCGAACTAACAAAAAATGCAAAAGGTGGTCTTAACACCATATGGCATTCTCTACTCTACCAGTCAACCATCAGACCAGAGAGTAGTAACTCTGTTATGTGACATGAAAAAGTGTAGTTTTCTTCTGTCTCTTCGTTTTAATCTTACTAGCTGCGCCTTAGAGCTCTACCTTCGTTGGAAAAGGGATCGCTTATCTATCCTTACAATTTAACATCTAGTGAATCTGGCTATCATACCACAAGATTTTTTTCTTTTCCCATTAATCCAAAATCTAAGGATACCTCACACATAAATGAATCCTGAAATCATACAAATATTATCATGTTTGTTTCCCGTTGGGGTTGGCAGAGACAGTGAAAACATAACACTCCTTTTTTGAGCAGTCGCGTAATAAATGGTATATTTCAAGCTTGGGGCTACGCAGTGCATTTTTCTGCAATGGAACAATGAAAAGACCACTCTGGTTCATTATTGCAGTGGGAACAGTGAAGTTTGCACAAAGGACATCTTGAAAATTAAAAATCCCCGCTAAGCGACTATGAGGGTTATTATTTTTTTCTGTATGAATGAAAGAAGAGTTTTTAGAGAGGATTCCATAGATTTGGAAGGTGGGCCGCCGAGAGCGCGCAGACCTTATGTTTAATCTATGGATAATAAGTAAGCTACATTAAGTTTATAAACTTAATAAAGCTTATAACTTAATGTAGCTACATTAATTCTTGAAACGATCGCCATGGCCAAAATCGGTCGTACGCCATCATCATAAGTTTATAGACAAGAATAAACTACTCGTATATACGACTTTTGATTGTTTCATTCGTGAGTCTATGTGTGTGACTGTGAACATATTATTTACTGTCGGAGCTTTGTGTGTGTTTAAAACAACTGGAGGTGGGCAAGGTACTGCTGCCCGCGGCTAGAGTGACCATATCTGAGAAAAATATCCGGATTCAAGAAAAATTTTACTACTAGGACTGACCTTACTACCTCGTAACCTATACGATGCCTCCGGTCTTTTTTAATTTTAGCATCATAAGTCAATAAGTTTAATCCCATGTTTTGTCAGTAAATAATTTTAACTTACACTTTGTGCAATATATTATGAGTTCTTTCAAGTCCTATGAGAATTAGTATGAAACAGTACATTTATCTCTTTTATCGGTTTATTCTGCTGTCACATGACTAACCAGGATATATTATAAAGTGTAAGTTAAAAGATAGAAATCATATCTTTTTCTTTTTCACTAAAATTCTTCGGTATAGTACTTCTTTGGTTACCCTACTCGTAGTCGTCACTCGGGGTAGGGGAAACTCCGACGTTCATTAGGGGACAAATAAACTGGGGCTAATTTTCGTACAGCTATTTCTTTGATCCATGATTTTTAAGACAGGCGGTATTAAGAACGTTTAAACTTTTTATTTGCAAAATATCTTTTGCTGTGTGTCATCTCATATCATAAGCCGATATCGTACTCTTATTATAATTGCGAAAATTTGGATGGAATCTTTATCTTTATCAATACCACTGAGCCGATTTTCATAAAAACTAGTACACAGGTAGAGTTAAACCTGGAATAGCACATAGGCTTGTTATTCCGCATTTCCCAAGCGAGCGGAAACCCAGGTCGATGCTAGTAGTTAATAAAGACTATCGCGTTCAAATATTTCACCAGATGTCAGCATTTACGAGTAAGGACAGACACCTGTCAGATGTATTACGCTGTCAATGTCAATTATGTCAAATTCAAATGACAATATTGTACCATTGTCGTGACCATACTCGCCAGTAGCCACTATTGAGCGCAAATACAATAACCCTCATTGAAAAGACAAACACGAATAGTGCTAGTATGTGTCTAATTTTTCGATGTATCTTTGTATGTCCCTTCTCTTTCCCTTCTCTTTTCCCTTCTCTTTTCCCTTCTCTTTTCCCTTCTCTTTTCCCTTCTCTTTTCCCTTCTCTTTTCCCTTCTCTTATACAGGGTTATATGTAATTAACTAATAACCTTCCTAGGGATGAAAGTACTCATAAATATGAACATCTTTTTGTATGAGACCGACTCAGAAATCTCAAAAAAAAAAATCAGCTGTTCCATACATTTTGCAATACCTCTCTCTCTTTCTCTCTCAGCCAAAAGACGTCCACCAAAGGCCTCCTCCAAGGATTTCCACAACAACATTTGCAATACTTACTCTCCCAAAATGTATGGAACAGCTGATTTTTTTTTTGAGAGCAGAGTCGGTACCATATAAAAAGTTGCTCATATTCATGAGTACTTTCACCCCTAGGAAGGTTATTAGTTAATTACAAATAACCCTGTATAATAATAATATATCTTTATTACTATGATCGGCTGAGAGAGACTATGATCGAATTTCCTTATCGCAATGGATAAATTTCGCTTTGCGTTCCATAACAAGTGAGAGGTAGTAAATGTTGCCAGTAGCAGAGTCACCATTACACCTCCTAAATTTGTCGAATATGAGATTACAGTAATTTACGCCGCTTTCAAAATACGCTGTTACTTTTTATGAGCGAGATAGCAAGCGTCCCACGGTGTTTGGATATTGGGAGCTTATAGAATAAAGCGTAGATATCAGTAATAGATGAAATGGGCTTTTTAATAAATATTTAGGGCCTATTATGCCATCATCATTTAGCTCCAAAAATCCCTGTGGATCCAGTCTTTCCGATTTGCATTGGGTTGGTGATTGGAGACGGCTTGCATAAACTCCATTTATTCTTACCAGTCCTATCATGTAAACAATCTTACCATGTCTTTTTATGATTTTACAACAATATAAATTAAAATAGACTTTTTAGGAAATTACTTTCGTGGTTAATAAATGTTTTACTTTATAATGTTTAGGTTTGAACTAATATTTGATTTATTTTTAACAAAATTCAACAAAAAGTACTGTAAAGATTGTTTACATGATAGGACTGGTAAGAATAAATGGAGTTTACGTCTTTTTGCGACTTTCAAAATATGGATCCGACACCATATTGATGACTGAAGGCTTGTATATGCTTCCAAAACCTTACTAAATAAAGAATTATTATTATTATTAAAATTTCCATCTTTTCTTTTATTTATTGCATAAATAGTACTTTATTTTATCCCCACGGTTATGGCTTCAATTTACAAAAATCATCATATCAATAGATTTTTAAAGCAGATTATTGAAAACTCGACCTTTTGCTCTGTCTACCCCGTTAGGCATAAAGACGTGAATCCTTATCTAAACCTGTATCTGTATACCATAGGGTACAGTTTAAGGCGATCGTTCAAACAAGAACCATATGTTTGTAGGCATCACTAGCGTGAGATTAGCGCTAATAAATCAGTCGGTTAACGCTGAAAATGCTACAGCTCTCAACCTGAAATCGACCTTATAGCTAACAAGTTAAATGCTTGTTTAGATTGACCCAACTAATTTGGAACGGATAATTACGGCACTAGAAAAACGCTGGCGCGAAATACGTTCTATTTCCCTAGGGAACCAGACAACCGCACTTCGAAAGTACTTTGCTTTTGCAAGATAGCTAATAAGGCCGCCGCGGCCTTATTAGCTATCTTGCAAAAGCAAAGCGATAGCCATAATTGCGCAAAATTTGCTTTTTTTTCGCAAATTCGTATTACGTACAGCGAAATCCAAACCATAGCAGAGCGATGGCAAAGCCAAAGATAGTGCTGCCTCTGCCGAACAATCGAAGAACTATTTTGTGCATTCAATCGATTCAATCTCTTTGGCCCGAGTGAAGTTTTGCTATTATCTATGGCTTTTGACAGCGTTGCGATAACAATCAGCCAGCAATTTGAACTGTCAAATTGCGATTACAAGAAAGTAATATTTTTTCTTCATCGCCTCTGATCGCTGCTTATTTTAAAGTGTATTGTCAGGGCTCGTGCGGTATTATTTATTATTAGAAGCATTTATTGATGAGCAGAGAAGAGATGTACGAGTAAAAACACATCACAACACAACACAATTAAAGCGTACCTAGGCTTCGAAATCAAGCCAACGTCTTGCAGCTTTTAGACTCAGAAAGAAAGAAGAAGAACAAAAGATCGTTTGGAAAATAAGGTAAGTAAAGTTATTTCCTAAGTAGGAACTAAAAACCTACATGGTTTTTATCAAAGATCTTTGGTTGTAAAGATGTTATAAAACATTTGTCACGTCTTTAATTACGATGATATATTTTCAGGTCCTCACAGCATTGCCCTTTTTTGCCATGGTTTTGTATCAGAAGTCTGTGGAAATGAGCTACTTGCACGAAAGGAGCCAGCTTAGTGTCTACTGCAGTGAGAGAAGTCACAAGGACTTTAAACCATCATAGAATACTAAGTATATTCGTTTTCCTCAAACACTACAAGAAAGGCAGTTCATTATGAATGGGTGAGAATATAAATATACTTATTATGATTGGTCAATAGTTTGTTGTTACTACAGTAGTTACTGTTTGAGTTAGTGTACTCAAAACTCTATACGGCAGCCTTATTAGCTATCTTGCAAAAGCAAAGCGATAGCCATAATTGCGCAAAATTTGCTTTTTTTTCGCAAATTCGTATTACGTACAGCGAAAACAAAACCATAGCAGAGCGATGGCAAAGCCAAAGATAGTGCTGCCTCTGCCGAACAATCGAAGAACTATTTTGTGCATTCAATCGATTCAATCTCTTTGCCCGAGTGAAGTTTTGCTATTATCTATGGCTTTTGACAGCGTTGCGATAACAATCAGCCAGCAATTTGAACTGTCAAATTGCGATTACAAGAAAGTAATATTTTTTCTTCATCGCCTCTGATCGCTGCTTATTTTAAAGTGTATTGTCAGGGCTCGTGCGGTATTATTTATTATTAGAAGCATTTATTGATGAGCAGAGATGAGATGTACGAGTAAAAACACATCACAACACAACACAATTAAAGCGTACCTAGGCTTCGAAATCAAGCCAACGTCTTGCAGCTTTTAGACTCAGAAAGAAAGAAGAAGAACAAAAGATCGTTTGGAAAATAAGGTAAGTAAAGTTATTTCCTAAGTAGGAACTAAAAACCTACATGGTTTTGATCAAAGATCTTTGGTTGTAAACATGTTATAAAACATTTGTCAGTCTTTAATTACGATGATATATTTTCAGGTCCTCACAGCATTGCCCTTTTTTTGCCATGGTTTTGTATCAGAAGTCTGTGGAAATGAGCTACTTGCACGAAAGGAGCCAGCTTACTGTCTACTGCAGTGAGAGAAGTCACAAGGACTTTAAACCATCATAGAATACTAAGTATATTCGTTTTCCTCAAACACTACAAGAAAGGCAGTTCATTATGAATGGGTGAGAATATAAATATACTTATTATAATTGGTCAATAGTTTGTTGTTACTACAGTAGTTACTGTTTGAGTTAGTTTACTCAAAACTCTATACGGGTCTCGGGGAACTAGGTAAAATGGTCCCAGTATGACAGGACTGATCATCCGTCTCGCGTTTGTGCTGGCATCCCCAAAAAGTAAATAATAATGTAAATACTGAAGTTATGGGGTGTTGCAGTATAGAAGTTACTGTTTGATTAGTATTTGGGTCCATTTCCCCCGAACGGCCACATCTCTTGAATTATTTTGGTCTAATACAATTTTGAAATGATCAAGAAAATAAACTATTCAAGAGAAATTCCTCAATACAATATTGAATTTGAATTGTGTATATTTTATATCAAAATTACTGTTTGTAGAAATACAACAAGATGTTTGAAATAAGCAAAATCAAATCCACTAATCTCTACAGGATGCCGGCTCTACAAACAGGGGTGAACAAGAGGTGTTAGCCAGTGGCCGACAGCAAAGAAATTGCATTGTGCGGAGGTTGTGATCTACGGTGTCAAATTAATATTACTTTTCAAATATAGTTGTACTTATGTAAATAGAAGCGGTGGTGGCCGAGTGGTAGGGCGCCCGTCTGTGGATACAAAATCCCAGGTTCGAATCCTGCCCGGGCTACATGAGTTTGTATACCAATCTGACTCATGTTAGTTTTCATCGACCACCACTTGCTTCCGGTGAAGGAAAACATCGTGAGGAAACCTGCACTCTGGTTGATGATTATCAGCTAGTGTGTGAAATGGAGAAGGCAATGGCAAACCACTCCATTAAAATTGCCATGAGAGTCGTTGTGTTTTATTCCATACTAGCTTTTGCCCGCGGCTTCGCCCGCGTGAATTCCCCACGGAACAGTGCTTTTTCCCGGGATGAAAGGTAGCCTATGTCTTTCTCCGTACTTCCAGCTATGTGTATACAAAATTTCAGGAAGATTGGTTCAGTAGATGAAGCGTGAAGAGGTACAAACAAACAAACAAACAAACTCACTTTCGCATTTATAATATTAGTTAGGATAGTTAGGATTAGGATAATGACCACGACCCTCAGTCATGAGGAAATACGACTAAAAAGAGAAAGATGTAAATAGAATTCAGTAACCTATTTGTTATTTAAAAATATCTTTTATTCATTATAGGTATCTATTTGTTATGTTAAAATTTGAGGTTATTATGGTCAATATTTGAGATTGGCTTCTATTATAGTAGCCAAAACCATTTTTATAATTTTTGTCTAACCTATCGGGCTGTATGTTTATAAACGCATGACACAAAAACTACTGGACCAAATTTGATACGGTTTTCACTGTTGTATTGATAATAATAATATTTGGTAGTGTATTGATAAGAAGTGTATTTATTTGTATAAAATGTAAGAAATAAAGAAATGTATGTAGTCAGTTGAATATTGTTTATTCAAATAGATAACATAAATGTATTTACAATTGTTATTTCTTTTCTTACAACTTAAAGACTGTACTAAGAGTTGGCCAGATACTTAGTACTTGCTATAGGTACTTATAGTACTTATTTATTAGTTTATTTCAAATAACAGAGATCCATAGTTTAAAAAAAATTGTTTAATTATTTATTGTGATAAAAACGATTTACACCAGTTACAATAATAATTATCAGTTGTGTTAGTAACAATTATTCTATGTTAGTACAATAGTTAGGTACTTATTTTTAATGAATTTATACAATTTATATCATAGAAATAAAATTTAGAATAATGACTAGTACCTTATAGGTATAGTACCTTAAAAATAAACTATACATTAAAAAGGTTGATTGTTTGAATTTGAACAAAACGACAAATATACGGACTCTATGTGCACACTATCACCATAACACAGCCTGTTTCCCAATAATAGCCAAGACTTTCTTGTCAACCTCGGACAGATCATCTTGGCTACTAGCATCACCACCTGTACCCAGAGCATCCTGCCTCCGTTTAGCCAGCTCGGTCTTGCTTTTGTGTTTCAAGTCAGCCCAGTACTATAACAATAAAAAGTTATATGAAGAAAAGAAAGACAAAAATGCACATAAAGTGATTTGTACAAACCTAAGCAGCAAAATATTAATTGGTATTCTATACTTCTTTACTTATTCTACCTACTTACCTTTTTCCATCGTTCTCCAGATTTAGTTGATCCAGAGCCATAGGAATTGAGCTTATTAGCAAGGTCACTCCACTGTTTATCTACTGCTTCTTTAGACCTTGCTCCAAGCCCCACTCCTTTTGCAATTGCAGGATGTTCCGCAAGGAAATCCAACAACTCCTCCAGTTGCTCGTTTGATACTCTGTTTGCCATTTCCTATAGGTATTTATATTACAAACTAAACTTTGCTGCACAAACATTACACACATTATTTTAAATCACAGCATCACTGTGCCTACTTACTTTGCGAGAGCTGCTGATCCAATGGAGTCATTTTTCACGAATACAAACAAAATCATAACAACGTGACCACTTGTAACACAAGAATGCACCATATTAACAAATTTACCACTTGAAATAGGCGCCAAGCTATTTTTTCTGATAAGTTTTTTCATATTCGTATTGAAAACACTTGCAAACGTGAAATTCCGCGAAACATCTGTTTGAAATTGACATTCATTCCTATAAATTAGTTCCTCCTGATTGCTACTCAATTGCTTTTGTCGCTAGTGTCTATGCTAAAACTAGCGAAAAGTGCATTTAAAGCCACCAGCGAGCGAGTAGCCAGCGATCACATACGTAATACGATTTTTTTTGGCGATAAGCAATCGATCGCGCGGTCACTGCGCGATCACTGCGCGATTTTCGCTGATTGCTAAAAGATAGCTAATAAGGCTGCGGGTCTCGGGGAACTAGGTAAAATGGTCCCAGTATGACAGGACTGATCATCCGTCTGGCGCTTGTGCTGGCATCCCCAAAAAGTAAATACTAATGTAATTACTGAAGTTATGGGGTGTTGCAGTATAGAAGTTACTGTTTGATTAGTATTTGGGTCCATTTCCCCCGAACGGCCACATCTCTTGAATTATTTTGGTCTAATACAATTTTGAAATGATCAAGAAAATAAACTATTCAAGAGAAATTCCTCAATACAATATTGAATTTGAATTGTGTATATTTTATATCAAAATTACTGTTTGTAGAAATACAACAAGATGTTTGAAATAAGCAAAATCAAATCCACTAATCTCTACAGGATGCCGGCTCTACAAACAGGGGTGAACAAGAGGTGTTAGCCAGTGGCCGACAGCAAAGAAATTGCGTTGTGCGGAGGTTGTGATCTACGGGGTTAAATTAATATTACTTTTCAAATATAGTTGTACTTATGTAAATAGAATTCAGTAACCTATTTGTTATTTAAAAATATCTTTTATTCATTATAGGTATCTATTTGTTATGTTAAAATTTGAGGTTATTATGGTCAATATTTGAGATTGGCTTCTATTATAGTAGCCAAAACCATTTTTATAATTTTTGTCTAACCTATCGGGCTGTATGGTTATAAACACATGACACAAAAACTACTGGACCAAATTTGATACGGTTTTCACTGTTGTATTGATAATAATAATATTTGGTAGTGTATTGATAAGAAGTGTATTTATTTGTATAAAATGTAAGAAATAAAGAAATGTATGTAGTCAGTTGAATATTTTTTATTCAAATAGATAACATAAATGTATTTACAATTGTTATTTCTTTTCTTACAACTTAAAGACTGTACTAAGAGTTGGCCAGATACTTAGTACTTGCTATAGGTACTTATAGTACTTATTTATTAGTTTATTTCAAATAACAGAGATCCATAGTTGTGTTAGTAACAATTATTCTATGTTAGTACAATAGTTAGGTACTTATTTTTAATGAATTTATACAATTTATATCATAGAAATAAAATTTAGAATAATGACTAGTACCTTATAGGTATAGTACCTTAAAAATAAACTATACATTAAAAAGGTTGATTGTTTGAATTTGAACAAAACGACAAATATACGGACTCTATGTGCACACTATCACCATAACACAGCCTGTTTCCCAATAATAGCCAAGACTTTCTTGTCAACCTCGGACAGATCATCTTGGCTACTAGCATCACCACCTGTACCCAGAGCATCCTGCCTCCGTTTAGCCAGCTCGGTCTTGCTTTTGTGTTTCAAGTCAGCCCAGTACTATAACAATAAAAAGTTATATGAAGAAAGAAAGACAAAAATGCACATAAAGTGATTTGTACAAACCTAAGCAGCAAAATATTAATTGGTATTCTATACTTCTTTACTTATTCTACCTACTTACCTTTTTCCATCGTTCTCCAGATTTAGTTGATCCAGAGCCATAGGAATTGAGCTTATTAGCAAGGTCACTCCACTGTTTATCTACTGCTTCTTTAGACCTTGCTCCAAGCCCCACTCCTTTTGCAATTGAAGGATGTTCCGCAAGGAAATCCAACAACTCCTCCAGTTGCTCGTTTGATACTCTGTTTGCCATTTCCTAAAACACCGAATAGGTATTTATATTACAAACTAAACTTTGCTGCACAAACATTACACACATTATTTTAAATCACAGCATCACTGTGCCTACTTACTTTGTGAGAGCTGCTGATCCAATGGAGTCATTTTTCACGAATACAAACAAAATCATAACAACGTGACCACTTGTAACACAAGAATGCACCATACTAACAAATTTACCACTTGAAATAGGCGCCAAGCTATTTTTTCTGATAAGTTTTTTCATATTCGTATTGAAAACACTTGCAAACGTGAAATTCCGCGAAACATCTGTTTGAAATTGACATTCATTCCTATAAATTAGTTCCTCCTGGTTGCTACTCAATTGCTTTTGTCGCTAGTGTCTATGCTAAAACTAGCGAAAAGTGCATTTAAAGCCACCAGCGAGCGAGTAGCCAGCGATCACATACGTAATACGATTTTTTTTGGCGATAAGCAATCGATCGCGCGGTCACTGCGCGATCACTGCGCGATTTTCGCTGATTGCTAAAAGATAGCTAATAAGGCAGCGGAAGTACCATTCTATGCTATTAGGACTTACATTGTATGGATTTTGGGAAATCAAACCGCATATTAGCAAAGCGTAGCGTATTTACCTTCCACTTTTCTACTCTCTCTTCTTTCTAATTGTATTCCTTACTAGCTTTTGCTCGCGGTTTCGCCCGCGTGAATTTCTCAAGGGAACAGTACTTTTCCTGGGATGAAAGCTACCCTATGTCCTTCTCAGTACTTCTAACTATGTGTATGCGAAGTTTCAGGAAGATTGGTAGATAAAGCGTGAAGAGGTAACAAACATTTATATTTTGTCTGCACATTTAGTATTTTTGACTGAAATAGATAGAGGGACACTTAAGAAAAAAAAAATTTGAATTTATTGTCTATGTCTGTATGTATGTACGCATTTCACGCAAAAAACTACTGGACGGATTTTAATGAAACTTTTTTTGTTTTATAGCTATTAAGCCGGGGCAACATATAGGCTATATTTGATTTTGAAAACTGGAACACCTGATGAAGAACCTTAACAGATTAGTTAGACTATAAGAAATATGGAAATGGTACCTTTGCAAAAGTTTGTCAATCTGACGAGCATTTTCTATTGACGTATAAAAATCGAAGATCAGGATCATCTGATGAAGAACTCCAAGAGACCAGCTACTCTATAAAATAAATGGAAATGGGGCCTTAACAAAAATCGTTCAACCTGATGAGCATTTTCTACTGACGACGTATAAATAGACATAGGACACAGGATAGGACATAGAGGGACTCGGGGTGGGAGTGGTGGTACACGGGAAATTGTAGATAACGAGCAAAGATCGTTTATTGAATGAAATATCAGTTTTGATTCATTTTAACACCGCGACTGTACTACGAGTACCTAATATATTTCCGCGGGACACGGGATAACCAAATGGCTGAAATTTTGAGTACTGGAGGTTAGGTTACTACAGTTTGGAACACAAAAAGATTTTTTATCTAACTCACGCGGGCGAAGGCGCGGGCAACAGCTAGTGCATGTATAAAAAAATGGACGCTGACTGTCTGATTGGGATTTCAACGGAGAGACAAAATCGCTGGTAGTAACTTGAAATTATTCAGAGAGGTTCTTTAAATAGCGTAAGTTAGCACTAAGAAAGGAATTTTAGAAACTCCTTAAAAAAGAGGAGATAGAGGTCAAACGCACTCAGATTTTTAATTAAAAAAAAAAAGTTATGTAAGAGTTATGCTCTAGAAAAGTTGTAAAATTTCAAGAACCGAAATGGTTTATTAATGTTCTTCTAACTCCATATTATGAAGAATTACTCAAAGTAATACAATAGTCAACCCTCCCTATAAATTTAGTAGGCACGAACAATGGACGCCATGGCGTAGCGTGTATGGAAGTAGGCCAGGCCTCGTCTGACATAGACGTTGGTTCTTTTGAAAGAAAATAAAGCAGCGAGTCACCACTCGATGGTAATTCGTCGGAAAATTCCCTAGTTCACTAGTATTATACACTACTATCTGTTGTTCGCGGCACAATGGCAAAATAGGCAACGGCAAAATATATCTTGTGTTATCAACTTTCAGCCCCTTGGGGGCCACATTTTATCAAAATTGGTTTAGCTGTTTAGAAATGAAACCGAAATAGATAGATTTTCGCGTGAATGCAATGCCAAATCCATCTTAATTCCATAAAGGCATGAAAGAGTAAGGAACAACAAACTCACTTTACTCAAATATCTTGTGAAGGCATTTCATAACAAAGTTTTACTTTCATATTTGATTGTATTATATTTCATATAATCGTTTAAATTGTTTGTACGTAACCCTAAATACCTGAGCTAAGCGGTCTTCAAAACATGACAAATCAGAATGTCCTATTTTACCTTCAATTTATGAAGTGCTCACACAAATCTAACAAATTTTCCTTCGAAGAGCGTTCTCATTGACACTGCCAGCTGTATTCTCCCCTCGATAATATAACCTATTGGAAACCCAAAAGGTTGACTCAACCACTGCGAATCCATCCCTACGCAGGGGAAAACGCGCATGCGCGAACCGACGCGCCTCCCGCCGCCGCAGTCTGCGTTCAAAACTCGACGCGGTCGTAGCGCCTACGAGTCCCCGTAGCTTCGTAGCACCATAGCGCGTAGCACATAACCCCTGCAGTGAGTGACGTTATCAACTTATTTTTAACGAAACGATTTATATTAATAACGTTTTTATTCAAATAACGTTTAACAGTTTAAGTGAATGTGCTGTGATTGTTTTTTACGAATGGATTACGTGTGATTTTTATAGTTCGACTCGTTTGTGATGTAAGTTGACGTGGTTTCTTGTAGGAGTTTATTGTGTCCAACTGTGAGTTATTGTTTCTCTAACTAATTATTAATGTAAGTTCTATCAATTTTATTTGCTAGTTTATCTTACGGAGGAATAAAATTAAAATTATGTATCCGTAATTAGGTGTTTGTAGTATAGAAATGATATCAGAAAATTTATTTTAGCGATCGCTAGAATGATTGATGTCGTCACAAGGCTGCGGTGCGTTATTTAAAAATAGAACTCCTTATCTCCGTCACGCATGACGTCCAAAAATTACTAAAAGGCTTTATAAGGGTTCCGCAGTAAAAACTATCTTATGTAAGATGATATTCTTGAATAACTTGACGATTCTCCGACGACGAACTCCATATCGTGAGACATGCGTTTGGATTACAATTACATGTTAAGGATTTTTTGATAGCGTCGCAGAATGTTTTCTAAATAACCCCGAAATATAATTGGCTGTTAGGCCGATATTCGCCATATACCTATGTAAGTGGTGATATATTGACGAATGGGACGAATAATTTTTAGGGTTTCTTTATCTCAAAAGATATTAACGGAACCATAAAAGATGACTTTGTTGTCGATCTTTCTGTCACAAGGTTGTAAGTTTGAATGACTTTGACTTTACCGTTTCAAACTACATATTTACAATTTTCAGACGACCTTATAGGTTTTTGTTCCCTTAAAAAATTGTAAAATATGCGACATTTGCGGTCATATCTTTTTATTGCGATGACTAACAAAGTCGATTTCTCATAGCAATAGAGACTGTAGACTCAAGTATCTGAAATATTCAATTTGATACCTCTACGTGTTGTTGAGAAAAGGGTATTGACAGACACGAGGGACGGTTCAAAGTACCCATGAACTTTGTACGGAACCCTCAGTGTCTAATCGTACTCGCACTTGATATTATTATTTGGTATTATTTTACAATTAGATTAATTGACTGGATGAAATTCAATAGCTTTGTTCGAGTCTATTTTTCCACGAGTCTACTTCCAAAAATAACTACGCACGTACGTGGCTCTATAGAATAAATAAGAAAGTTAGGTCGTGCAAAGGATATGTATAAATAGAACCGGCAATAACACGCCCGTATGACACTATATAGTTATATATAAAGTTCTATATGAAATAATACAGCTTTGGTTACCTAGAGCGTTGTAACAAGGCCCCGAGGCCCAAATAGTTGTAATATAGCTGTATATGTTTAGAACTATGGATATAGTATGTATACATAAGTACAACTATGTAAATAGCTGGTTCATTTGGAAGCGTAGGTCGTAACATTGAATATTATGTAGCTTTGATAGTTATGATTATGATTTATTGTCTGACTAAATTGAATGAGATTTCAGAAGCGGTGGTGGCCGAGTGGTAGTGCGCCCGCCTGTGGATGCAAAATCCCAGGTTCGAATCCTGCCCGGGCTACATGAGTTTTAATACCAATCTGACTCATGTTAGTTTTCATCGACCACCACTTGCTTCCGGTGAAGGAAAACATCGTGAGGAAACCTGCACTCTGGTTGATGATTATCAGCTAGTGTGTGACATGGAGAAGGTAATGGCAAACCACTCCATTAAAATTGCCAAGAGAGTTGTTGTGTGTGTTTCATTCCATATAATGACCACGACCCTCAGTTGAGAGGAAATACGACTAAAGAGAGTCTTGACTTTTAGAATGGCATAATGACGAACGTTGAGGATAAACCTATATACTTTTCCAAACATGTCTGGCCCACTGTAGTGCAATGGGTATATGGGGACAAAATTCCTGTGAACCCGCTAGAAGGGTATAGCGGTGGGGCCGCCATTGTTAAATTGCGGTTATATTGTTTTGTTATGGATCTTGAAATCTGAAATATATATTTTTTAATTTATTCTTCTGACTGGTCGTGTCCATTAGTCGTGTTTTGGGTCGTTAAGTCACATAGCTATATGACTACGTATATACGTTGATTTATCATACATTAGTGTAATGAGAATGCTTGTCGCCTGACGATTTTATAAATATGTTGTTATTTCCCATAAGGGTTTGTCAGGTCTACAACTCACACGACATCTTTTATTGTGAGTAGAATTTTAGGCTTGATTACACAATATATCTATTCTAAATCATCATTACAAAGTATAATTAAAAGTAGCTCTTCGCCTCTTCCTGTGTCTATGCTTTCAACACCTAACCACCACCTTTATTGCAACATTTACTGAAAAAATATATACAGACAACCAGTTATAACTATGCTACATATAAGTTATAATCAAAATGATCGGCGTTTCATGCCATCAGTTACGATTTGATCCTCGCGTCCTTTGACCATCATTCCTTTGCCAGCCAGCCAGTTTTACATCACATCACGCATTTTATTTTATTTATTACTAGTAGTTCGCCGCGAACTTAGACCTCGCTATTATTATTTTAAAATATCTCAAAAACGGCTGAACCGATTTTGTTGCGCAACGAACTTAAAAATTCTATGGATAGTTGCTACACGTATTCTTAATATCATCGAAATTAATTCAACGGTTCGAGAGTTATTGCGGAACAAACATACATACATACAAACTTACATACATACATACAAACAATGTTGTTTTCGCCCTAACTTGAATTATAGCCCTCGCTCGCTTCGCTCGCTCGGTCAATCACATTTTTTTTTATCTCGAGACACGGAGGCGTACCCTCAGGACTACGTTAGAAATGACAGTCACTCATGCACAGCACTCATGCAATGAAAAAGACAAATTATCCTCACGCAAAACTCGTCAGGCATACCCAAGGTTTCCAAGCCCGATAGCCATTCGCCCCGGCACGTAACGACTGCGGGCGGGAAGCGAACCCGATAAGAAAAGTCTAGACGTTCCGCCACTACGCCACAGGAATGCTTATTTGTCGGCTCGCTCGTCAGTATTGATTTTGCTTCAACTTTTCGTTTGCCAAGCCGTTGTTCTTTTGTACTTCCTTAAAGGTTTTGTACGCTGCTTACCCGTTGTACTAACGGTATTGGTAATGGTTTCTTTTCACCACAGCTTCCATGCTGGTCTGGGAGCGAAGAAAAAACATAGAATGTGTCAGCTGCTTCTCTTCCCGCGCAGATTGTAAAAGTCAATCGAGGGACAGGGCTTTAAACTGAGGATTCCTCCACTAATAGGTGATGGGCTGGCAACCTGTCACTATATCTGAATTTCCATTCCATCAGAAAGCCCACTATTCAGCTAAGCGTGGCCTTCGAGTCTTACGACTCTTGGCTCTGTCTACCCCGTAAGGGATAAAGACGTGATTCTATGTATGTATGTATGTTCTTTTCACCCGTGATACCTACTACTGATGTGTTCTGGCGAATTTACCAGCAGGTTATGCTTCAGCATAGCGCGGCAGATTCTAGGGGCAGCTTTGGGCCAATATTTTTTTTAAAATATAATGCAGAAGTTATATGTTTATCTGTTTTATTATAAATTCGACGGAACATCACCGCTGCTATGTAAATCAGTGGGATGTCGAAATTAACTTGAAATTGATATAGTACGTATACGAACATTTTTAACTTAAACAATTTTTGTTTTTATTTGTTGTTTGCTACCTTAAAATTTTTTCGTTAAAAAGAGTCCTATTTTACATAATGCAACCACTGCTGCCCCCATTCGTTTTCCATTTTCTCGCATTACGCCTCCGTGGAAACCCTTAGTGCAGTTTTTAATTAATCAACAGCCCGAGGCCGTAGTCTGTTAAGATTAAATACGAAAAAACAAACCGCATATGAAGTGAAAAGTGTAAAAACGCTGCATTTTAGCCGCAAGCTTTGGAGGGGGAATAATAACTTAGGGAACGGTGGGGTGTGGATTGTAATCGTGAGTCGTGACAACAGTAACAGGTTATTTTTGGCCAGTTGAAGAAGCTTGGAGTTTGGGTATATTCTTGGAATCTACTTCTTATCGAGTGTGTTATATTACTAACACTGGTGTCAGATTTTATTTAAGTCGCGTAAAGGCATCTGACATGGCTTTTACGACTACCGCCATCTAGTGGTAGTAGCCGTATACACACTACTAATCAGTCAGCCAATGCGTAGGTTTCCTCACGATGTTTCCTTCACCGGAAGCTGGTGGTTGTCTATGATAAAACTACCATACAAAAGTCAGATTGGTCTTCAAACTCATGTGACACAGGTAGGATTTGATTGAACCCGGGTCCTATCCGACCTCAGGCGGGTGTCATTACATATTATTCTTGTACTTATTGTTATAAAGGTGAAGGAAGAGGATTTTGTATGTTTCTACAACTACGTTACCATAGATTTATAGTGACACCTTCTAAATCTACCTTTCGCCTTTGATTTATCTGTGGAATTACCATTCCAATTGAGGAAATTCTTCAGTAATTAATCGGCCCAATGACATATGTTAAGGATGGTTTCATAGTTGTCTGGGAGAACGTACGGGCCGAAAACAGTCTAAATATCCTTGCACGTACATATTTTAAGCTAACCTCTAATAAAAGGACGACTATCATAATGTTCCCTACGCACCCTACACAAAGGGCAATCAAAAAGAAGTAGCGCTCAGATGAATTATGACGTCACACATCCCGCCCATATTCAATAATTACAGGAGCCGATCCCTATAACGAATGCTTGCTCAGTAATCCGAGATGTTGGGGGATGCTCACGCGGCGGACCAGGGGTTAGAACTGTTGATTCTATTGGGACAAGGGAAGGTACTTAATCTAATGACATTTTTCTATTTGCGAAATTTCTCCATAGAAAAATGTCATTAGATTAAGTATGGATCATAATGAACACTTTTTTGTTTTATGTTTTTGATGTCAAACATGTATTGGGGCGACTTGGCAGTAAAATCGATTCGAATTTCGTGTCGGCAAATTGCTTAATGCGTCGTGACACGATGCTCAGATGTTTTTACATCTGCCGGGCGCATAGACTTATGGGCGTCTCGTAAAGGCTAACTATTACTATTAATTGTAATAACTGCCATATTGAAAAAGTTTTTCTATTTTACGTGAAATATTTCTTACAAAATGAAAGGTACGTTTCAGCCCTCCGCTCCACCCCTTCCCTGCCAATTCTAACCCCAATTATTTACAAACACGTACAGAACACAATATACAACTCTCATAAAATACCACAATCCCAGTGTTGCGTATAACAACGTTTAATAAACGTTACATGGCGATATTCTGAAAATCTCAGGTAACGACCAATATTTCATCTCGGTTAAAAATTGCTGAGGCAATACCGTGAGGGTATCCAAATAAACAAATTGCTAATCGGTTTTGTGGAATACGCAATATAAAAACCACATAGGTACAATAAATAATACGGATATGGATTCAGCAAATCACCTTGTGTCGAAGGAAAAACAAAACGTAATTTTGATGCGGGAGCTTGAACGAATTTTTCTTACGTGAATAGATCCTTCGCAATGAATATTAAGACATACAGCACAACAGTTTTACCTAAAATTATTTTTAAATATTCTTGTTACGGAATTTTCAGTCCAAATATTTATTGTGTTTTAACAAATCGGTTAAAAACTGATATAACTCATAAAGGTATCTGACTTTCGAGTTATACATTTTGATCTGTCACGTAACTAGCTGACTACAGCGGCTTTACTCCCTCCGACTGGTAGTTCTACAGATAGTGAATGCTTTAAAGTAGTTTGCTGCTATTCACCCAAAATCCAAATCATCGCACCACCTCATTCAGCTGGAAATCCTTCATTATTGTCGTGCCATCTTGTTTTCTTATTCATACAAAAAAACAGTTCCAAAGACCGATAAGTATCAGACCGCTTCAAAGCGCTACTTGAATTTAAAGTAAAATTAGTTTTAAAACAAGTGACCACTCCAGCTCGGATTTATGCCTCGGCACGTCGTTCTGAGGAGTCTCAGCTTTGCATAATTGGCCGCGGCACGCTAAACAGTGCATCAACCCTTGCTCCACTGGCCTATTTCAATGCCATAGCATTTCTGCATCACTACAAAGAAGAACTATTCTAGCATGTTGATGACGCGTTTAAAAACAAAACAAAACAAAATTTTGGTCTGTTCTGCGCCATCTCCTGCCAATTATTGGCGTTCAGTTCGCTTAGGTCCTTCTTGACCTCATCAATCCAATGGTACCTTCGGCGACCGAAATTTTCTTGCATGTTGATGGTAAAGCAAAGTTTGAAAGTAGCATCATTAACGGAGCTGCATTAGATTGAGATGGTATGGATTATATAGACAAGCCATAACAAGAGTATTACTAATTTTATAATCATTTATAATTTCATTCAATTTAATTCATAAACATTATAATCGCAAGTGTTGAAAGTTGCTCGTAGATGGGCGTGCAAGTCAGACGTGTCGCAAATTTATTTTGATTTTTAACAAATAGTTTCGATTCCATTTTGAACTCTTTGATTGGTACATTCCGACAACTTTTTACGAAACATCTTTGTGCGAGTTATTACTAATTACTTTTGAGTGACAAGTGCAGCGACGATATCAAGACGCGGTAAACCGCCCCTCACCACCTCGGGTAAAAAGAGAAAGGCTCTTTATTTTCTGTACTGCTTACACTAAGCTACGCACGCTAGATCCTCGTGATCATCCATTAATACGGATATACAATGAGTGCGCAACGATCACCGACTAGATGTGGCACCAGTGAAAGATTCGGTGGTTCTCAGCCGAATCTCTCAGATATAAACCCTAGTATTGACATTACCCCGAGTTATATTATCCGCCGTGTTAAGCGAAAAGTAATTGACGATGATGACTGGATAAAAACCGAGCTCTCGGATTTAAAAAAGCAAATGACAGAAATGATTTCATTGCTGAGAGCCACCAGTGTTTCTCAAGCTGAAAATATTAACAAGATCCGCGAAGATATCACCACTATAAAGACCCAGGTAAATAGCATTGGTGAAACCATCGAGAATATAATCTCAGACCAAAATGATACTAAATTAAGACTGAACAATTTAGAAACATTAACAGAAAATATAGAGAAGAAAATAGAAACCTTAGAGTCTGACATAAACAAGTTTACTAATAGTACATCGCCGCTAGCTACTACTCCATTACCTACAACAAGTTACGAAGATATAGTAAATGAAGTCTACGCGCGTAATGTCCGATCCAAGAATGTTGTCATTGTTGGTATCCCTGAGCCTATAACTGCAGGGACTGCGATGGAACGTCACACTCATAACAAAACAGAAGTTTCTAAAATTACAAAAACTATTTACAACGACTGTCCAGAACCATCTAAAATTATCCGACTTGGAAAATACAAACCTGGACATACTCGCCCTGTCAAAATCTGTTTCAACTCTGAAGAAATTGTGAAAAATATACTTCGAAATAAAAATAAAGCACAGTTTGATAACATTAAAATTTACTCCGATCGAACGCCACTTCAGAAAAAACAAATGCAGAAATTAAAAGAAGAACTAGAAAGTCGCAGTTCTACAGGGGAGACTAATTTGGCCATAAAATTTGTCAAGGGAATTCCAAAAAATTATTTATAGAATGGAAGAGAAACAAAAGAGGAAGGACATCATCGACAAAAAACCAATAAGACTCAGCGGCAACTCACAGCTCGCCAAAAAGCTACACAGATAAGATAAAATAAATATCAACAGAAATAAAAGATGTGAAATGTAATTTAAACAGACAGACAAATAAGCAATGAGGTGACATATATATAAACCTACCGGAAGAAATTATTTAAACTATACTGCACAAGCATAATGATGTACATAATAATAATAATAAATATATAATGATGCAAAAATTACATAGCTGACGCATCTAGTAATACATTCTTAATCCATGTGTTGCCGGACGAGATCGTGGTGCATAGTCGACGACGTCACTCGATTAGTTCAACTGCCAGCTAACTACCCACTATATATTTTTAAAACACTTACTTGCAATATGTAACGATGCTATTAGTTTTATTGTACAAAGTTGTACAAAGCATGCCCATTGAGTTATTTTGAAAATATGTAACTAGTTTTTCTCAGTAAGTGAATTATTGTTGTTAATTCTTATGAGAAATTAATAAAGTTATTCTAAACCTAAGTGTAGATGTTGCAATTGGAGGCATGTTTAACAGTGCATCAACCCTTGTTCCACTGGCCTATTTCAATGCCATTAATGCATAGCATCCCTGCATTAGTACAGCGTATGAAATGACTTGTGAAAGCGTCTTTTATTGTGTGCTGAAGTGAGTTGTTTACGCGTTAGCGCCAAGCGTTTTTTTTTTTCTAAATGAAAATCATTATTTTCATGTGCTTGGATGAGGACCTGTAGAAATAAAAGCTTATTCTTGATATTTATAATTATAACCAGTAGTGGAATTAAAATCCTTGGGGAGGCCTTTGTCCAGCAGTGGACGTCTTTCGGCTGAGAGAAGAAGTGGAATTAGGAATAATCCTAAGCCTGCAATAGTCAAATACTAAAAATATCTATTACAGATCGATAGAAAGTCTGAATCAAATGCCACTACCATAAAGTCAAATCAATATTATAGCGGACGACGCAATCAATGTAAATGTTTACAGTAACCTTCATGGATGTTTTACTATTTACGTATGCTATGGTCATGGACAGAAGGGTTGAACTGGAATATCTAAAGCAAGACCAGATGACCACAGATTAAAGAATAATCATAGCTCTACACGCGATTTTCTATATAACATCATACTGTACTTTGTTCTGTACGTTCTGCTTATAATGATGAGTGTTGGAAGTAGGAAGCGAGTGAGATCTGTAATACGATTCTTACAGATCTCACTCGCTTCCTACTTCCAACACTCAAGCAAGTGGTAATCCACTGTCCCTGCCACAGAAAATAGCTGAGCTTAATGAATACTGTATCGAATTGATGTGGAAAGTGTGAAATCTCAATTAGATTTGACAAGACATGAATGATGTGGTGCATCATCTCGATCATTACGGCTTACATTTGTGATATGATAACTATTAATACTTGCCTTATACTTACTGCTATGACTGATTTCACATGCTCAAAACATACTTCTGCAGAGCTTATTTGCTTCGCCCATATGTCTCGCCAACATACAGCGATGTAGCACCAAACACAGGCAAACGTTAGCCAACTACCCCCATTCAGGCTCACAATCACAATGCACTATCATTTAAGCCTATTTCATCCCGAAACGTGCCCCGGGCGTGTACATTATTCTGTGCCAATTCGAATTTAACTGCCAGTTAAACAAGGCTTTGTCCAGATCTGAGTTAACTTTGAATTTGTTTGGCTTGTTAACTAGTACTTTCAAAAGTTACATGACGTTAACGGGTTTGAAGTTTAGTTCTTTATCTAGTATTATAGTCTAAAATTGTGAAAATGGTAAAGAAGAAGAAAACCTGAAGCGAAAGAGAGTTCTTTAGTGTGTTACCTCTTCACGCTTTTTCCACTGAACAAATCGCCATAAAATTTTGCATAAACATAGTCAGGGGTCCAGAAAAAGACATAGGCTATCATAAAGTACGGTTCCCGAGCGATCAACGATTTGATTGACGACCTCCGTGGCCCTACGGTCATCACGCCGGACTGCCACACCGGAGGTCCCGGGTTCGATCCCCGGTCGGGTCAAGATGGTAAATGATCTTTTTCAGATTGACCCGGGTCTTGGATCTATATATGTATTTGTTATAAAATATAGTATCGTTGAGTTAGTATCCCATAACACAAGTCTCGAACTTACTTTGGGGCTAACTCAATCTGTGTGATTTGTCCGTATATATTTATTTATTTATCAACATAAGCGCGGGCTTAGCTGCGGGCGAAAGCTAGTATAGAGATATAATTAAATTATCCAAAAAGTTAAGCAATACCCTGATGTTATTGGAAGTATACATAATTGAGTTTCCCAAAAGAGAATAATCTGATTTTTAATCTTTAGCCATCCAAGATTTATTCGTATCAAAGGAAATTGCCAACACAATGAAAAGGGGAGATAAATGAGCTAAACCGAAAAACAAAGTTATCATTCATACGACCGTAACGGAAAGTGATTACGTAATAGGACAAGGAGGTAACTGGAGGAGACCTTCCGAATTCTGACGGTTGATACGATTGTGTGGACGAATGAAACTGAAGAAAGTTACCTGAAATTGCTTTACTAGCTGTAGGCTTGTGATTACGACGCGACGTTTATTGATTTGTTGAAGTTTTGTTGATATTTGTCGCTCTATCTTATCTTATAATTATGTTAACTCATTAATACGCGGAGAGTGTGAGACCTCCAAAGTCTTCCTCCATTACTTTCTCCCCTGACTCACCTCTTTGGGGCCACTACCCCTCCGAAACGAGAGAGCACGCGCATATTCTTCTGTTCTGCCCGATGGCTCGCCAGTTGACCGCTCCCAGCTTGATCAGCCTTCACAGTGTCGCTTTAGCGATTTCTGAGTCATCCGACTGGGCGTCTACTTTCCCCCATTACTAAGGGGGTTACTTTAAGTATACTATCATGAAGATTTGTCATCAATTTGAAATCTCCATACATTGAAAGTCAATTTGCCATCACTATATAAATATACGAATATTAGTTATTGGTAAGTAAGCTTGAACTAATCATTAAAATCATTACACAACTCATGCAACTATACTCAAGAGTTTATATGCTCAATGAGTCTAATTGCATTGCGAAAGCCTTTTGTTGTCGGAGCTTTAACTTGTTAATCCTTCCGATTAATACAAATTGCTCGACCTGAATCGATGAATTATAATTATCGAGTTGCTACACTGCTTGGAGTAAATCGGGGTTCAATTTGACATTGAATAGAAATGCTAGAGTTGTGCTACAGTACCAGCTGTGCCCCGGGGCAACTCTCCCGTGAGAGTATTTTTTATTTATTTTAAACTAGCGACCCGCCCCGGCTTCGCACGGGATATAAACCTTCCTCTTGAATCACTCTATCTATTAAAAAAAACCGCATCAAAATCCGTTGCGTAGTTTCAAAGATTTAAGCATACAAAGGGACATAGGGACAGAGAAAGCGACTTTGTTTTATACTATGTAGTGATAGTGATACACAGATTAAGTTATCCCCAAAGTTCGAGACTTCTTATGTTTTGGGATACTAACTCAACGATATTTTATAACAAAAACATATAACGATAAACAATAAACATCCAAGACCCAGGCTAATATGAAAAAGATCATTTGCCATTTTGACCCGACCGGGGAATGAACCCGAACCTCCGTTGTGCAGTCCGGCGTGATGACCGTTAGGCCACGGAGATCGTCAAACCTAAACTAATTGGTCTCGCCAAAATTCTTCTTTTAGTTCTACTTTTTATCCCGAAATTTCCACTGGAGCGAAACCTCACAGTTGATTAAAAATGAAAGACTGCGTAACACCTATCATCACCGACGCTTCGATGACATCACGCAAAGTTTCACAACACAAGCCATGTGCATTATTTATTCCCATCGATTGGCCTCCCTCTGGCTTGCGAACTGGCCACCCTCGCTCGACGAACTGCCCGTCTGTGAGTCATGTGCGATCGTTACCGCGGTCATTGACACCATGGAGACCATGCTTATTGTTCCTGGTGGACCATAGACTTAGTAAAAAATAATAGACCCGGCATAACAATCTATATATTTGATTTACATTTAACATAATTTTGTTGAAAATAAATTAAATATTAGTTCGAACCTAAACATTCTAAAGTAAAACATTTATTAACCACGAAAGTAATTTCTTAAAAAGTCTATTTTCATTTATATTGTTGTAAAATCATTAAAAGATATGGTAAGATTGTTGACAAAATAGGACAAGTAGGAAAACTGGAGTTTACAAACATTAGTTATGCCGGTCGCCATATTTTGTCACTATTATTAGTATGGGCAGGCCGCCATCTTTGTGCCAAATTCTTTGTCGGCCAAAACTTTTTGTAGGTATGTCATGTCTATTCTTTTTCATTCGTCTGAGTGGTGGACTGAGTGGAGTCATGCTTGCATTTTTCTTTAGGAACATTGTTATCTATGTCATTAATGCGGTTTAAATTTATTTTCAGGAGCGCTATTTTTGATAGCTTTTCACACTTTCTTTAGATGTGTGTTAAAGGACACTGTGATATAGTGTTTTCCTTTAGGAACATTGTTTTCCTATTTTGTTTATTTAAAACTTAATTGCGGTCTCTAGGGGTAGACCGCGAACGAGATGGCGAGATGACATTGAATGTTATCTGCGGGAGTGGAAACGTGTATCTCTGGACAGGGAATTGTGGAAAAGAAAGGGGAGGCCTTTACCCACTTCAATAGGCTAGGGAAAAAAAACTTAATTGCACTAAATAATAAAAATTACGTACAAATGGTGGACTAATGCTATATTCTTTACCAGTCAACTATTAGACCAAACAAAGAGTAGTAAGGTGAGAATTTTATCATAACTGCGATTCCTAATTTTTTTAGGAGTGCTATATTTAAAAGCTCCTCTCATCAGAGGTGAAGGGCCACTATTCTTGTGACAATAGGCGGCAACAAAATCACGTGCCTTCCACACCTGATCTCCTATGTACAGATATAGACCAGTTACGGTTTTATTATTGAGGAGAGATTTTGTACCATAAAGTTGAGGACGTATAACTTTTACTCATGAGTATGAAATTCTGAATTCGCTCCCTAGTCCTGCAATGCAGGGTTGACTCAGTTAATATATCATAGTAATATACTAGCTGTCGCCCGCGGCTTCGCCCGCGTGAATTTCGCTTAGACGAAGTCTTTTTGTGTTCCAAACTGTTTCAGATGTTTCGGATCTTCGATTTTTATACGTCTACAGAAAATGCTCATCAGATTAATCAAGTTTTGCTTAGGCGCCATTTCCATATAATATGTTATAGTGTAGTTGGTCTCTTGCAGATCTTTATCAGATGTTCCAGATCTTCAATTTTTATACGTCAGCAGAAAATGCTCATCAGGTTGAACGACTTTTGTTAAGGCACCATATCCATATTTCTTATAGTTTAGCTGTTCTGCTATGGTTCTTCATCAGGTGTTCCAGTTTTCAAAATCAATTATAGCCTATATGTTGCCCAGGCTTAATAGCTATACAACAAAAAAAGTTTCATTCAAATCCGTCCAGTAGTTTTTGCGTGAAACGCGTACATACATACATACAGACAGACAGACAAGAAATTCCAAAAAAAATTGTTTGCTTTCTATTATTCATTTTAAGTGTCCCTCTATCCATTTTAGTCAAAAATACTAGATTGATAAATAATCTGTGGGTAGCCCAAGCTTATTATTCAGAATGACTCGTCGTATAATCCACAATGGAGTAGTTTCGGGGGTATGACTTGCCTGGGTGGAAATATTACAGTAATAAAACCCCTCAGAAAAATGTACTGTGTTATTAAGTTGTCCGGAAAGTGTATGACAGGTTTATTCATGGTTGTTTATCTAAATCGTAATCTATCTATCTATATTTATAAAACTTGACGCTGACTGATTGGTATGTCAACATAGAGACGAAACCGTTGAACGTAGTTACTTATTTATTATTAAAACAAATCCATTTATTATAAAACATCGAAAAATATGTAGAAGTACAAATGATTTATTTATTTAACTTCTGTACGAAAAAACATATGAATGGCTGACATGTAAATTCAGAAGTTTATATAGCGTAAGTCTGGCCTGTGGTGTGGCCCTAGAATAGCACCAACCCATCTCTTCCCGTGGTTGTCGTAAGAGGCGACTAAGGGATGTAAAACACCGGAGGATTGGCAGCAGCATCTTTCCGCGTAATTTGCCATCACACTGCGATCGCCAACCCGCCTGCCAAGCGTGGCAATTACGGCAAAACCCTCCATGGATGAAATCCTTGGGGGAGGCCTTTGTCCAACAGTGGACGTCTTTCGGCTGAGAGAAGAAGAAGAATAGCGTAAGTGAGCACTACGAAAGGATTTCTTTGAAATTTCGCTCCTAACGGGATGATAAGAATGAAAAACGAAATTTACGCGGACGAAGCCGAAGGCAAAAGCTGGTATACCTAATTTAAAATGTATTTTTAACCAAATTTAATACTCCTGTGCAAAATTGTTGTTTGATTTGTGTCAGTATTCCTACTGTAGGGATAAGTGGAATAGGGGGTTCATACCCTTCTACATCATTTTGAGAACTTCCCTTTGCTGTCTTCGATAAAGCTGCAATGCAACACCCAGTCACATCATTCGGTAAAGCTGAAACTCCCACAGTCATCTCATATGCAATAGTACTCCGGTTCTCATATGTCTCGTGTGTTAATAATATTCCTTTGTTCCAGGTAAGTTGGCTCGTTCGTCGCTCCTCAAGTTTGTTCCATCTGCTTGGGAAATACTCATGAAATACACGTACGCCTTTATGATTTAAATTGTCTGCGAGGTAAGTTTGTTGGGAACCTCCGAGATCTCTGTGCCCCGGTAATAATGGCGATTTTGCATTATTTGTTTATTTAACGAGTAGATGTTGTCCTCCTGATTGCCCTGTAGGCATGCCTGTTTCATTTTCTTTTATAATAATAATGGCACTAAAATTTATTTATGCAGATAAAGTCCATTACCGCAAGTAATCTTAATATCTTAACCTAGAGTTAGATACATAGCTAGGGTTAGTTTAACATATTTAAGACACACACAGAGACGAAAAATAGACATAATTATGGCTTAAATCACTGCATCAATTTTAAATGAAATATCAACTCATGTTATCCGCCATTTTGTTTCTAAAAGCCTCAAGTTTTTATTTATTTCCAGGGAAATATAAGTATTAATAAAGAATAACTAATCTAAGTAACAGTAAAGATTGAGATTTTTGGCATAATGAAAGTACCCATTCTAGCAAATGTCCATTGATAGGCCTAATTCCATAAAAACGTCCGTACTACCCCCTTGAGACCATCGCCAATAAACCTGCCCTTTAAAATGTTAGACCTTGCTGTAATTATTCTGATGGCATGTCATGACATTGAGGATGGTTATATAGGTTTTTTTAAAGCCAATTAAATTAAAACGATATACTTATAGGCTTTTTAACTTTCCCTTATAATTTTTTTTTTTTACGGAAAAATCACACAGATTGAGCTAGCCCCAAAGTAAGTTCGAGACTTGTGTTATGGGATACTAACTCAACGATACTATATTTTATGACAAATACATGTATCTTGACCTGACCGGGGATCGAACCCGGGACCTCCGGTGTGGCAGTCTGGCGTGATAACCGTTAGGCCACGGAAGTCGTCGATACAGTGTACGTAATGAAATTAAATATTTTTCTATTGAAGTGTTCAAGGTTTTATAAGTTAACGAATGATATTAAAAGAGAAATCGGTACTTGTTTTAAATCTTTCCAGTGTTGTATTTACTTTAATCTTAATTTAAAAAAAGTAATTCAAATTCATTGTACCATTGTACCAAATTTCGTCGACATCCGTCCAGTAATTTTCGTGTGAAAAAGTGACAAACATTCCTTTTATATTAGTAGGAAGTATAGGATATTTAAATGCTGATGTTTTGGTACAATATATTGTAGATCAAAATATAACTTTAACTTAAAGAAGCTATACTTAAATATTACATTGAATTAATAATTTCTCTTCTGTTTGAATCCATTTCAAATTTACAAAACTTGAAATTGTTTGACACTGTGGCGAACCAAAAAATGTCAGACGAATCAAATAACAAAGGGAAGGAAAGAGTGACCCTTTTGTAATTAAAATAAATCGACTGCCGAGAACAAAGGGCACTAAACAAAGACGATCAAAATTTGATTCCCTCTCAAAAATATTTATCGCAAGCGGTTTCATCCTCCCTGACCTTCAGACGTCCTCTGGATCGACAATAATTGCTAACATTATTCAATAATTTATTTTGATTACTTACAAATTATGGATGTTATTTCGGAATAACCTATTATTGTCAATAAAACATTTTTGTAAGAATGTAAGGAGCAAGAGTAGATTTATAGTTTCTGTCACAGAAATATGAATATTATTATAACATAACTTGGCATCTGTTGTGTTTTATATGACAATGAATGTTTCTCTCACGCTCACTAAAAACAAGTGTTAACCGCCTGTATATTATAAGTCTTTGGTGTAAACACGTAATACGTCGTCGAAAATTCAAATACAAAAGGAAATTCGATTTCATTAGGTGTATGAGAGGACACGGGGTTGACGGGGTGCGAATTTCAGGAGACCAATGGGTGTTGGACGCAGAGTGAAGAGTCAAGAAACCTCAGAGTCCAAGGAGGCGACGCGACGGCTTAAATCATTTTTCTCAGCAATCCATTTTCTGTAACGTTTCTTTATATATTACTCACTAGTCGATTCCAATATAAAACTTCCAACCATTCATTAGAATCAAAACATATTGCAAACACTCGAGTTGCGAGGAGGCAAATTGAATCAGCACTTGTAAACAACATTGTGCAAACAGCAAACTGGATGCGACGGGTTTGAAGGAGTCGTTCC